>REGO01001095.1:135058-167512 GCA_010120015.1 Rhombomys opimus | reverse complement strand
TCAGATGTAGCCTGTGGTAGCTCAGTAACCAATTGGTTTCCCAAAGTGAGGGGAACAAGGACTATTTCTAACAGGAACTCAATGAAGATACCTGATAAAACAGGATCAGATGAATGGGGGAGGTCCCCCCTATCAGTGGACTTAGAAAGGGGCACAGTGGTGATGAGGGAGGGAGGGAGGGACTGGAGGGATCGAGGGTTCGGGGCACGGCGGGGATACAGAATTAATAAAATGTAACTGATAAAAATAAAAATTAAAAAAAAAAGAAGATTGGAATGTGTAATACCGTTTGGTGCTGAGTGTGAAGTATAAGGGACACTTGTTCAAAGGAGGAAAAATATTCAATGGGTAGCAATAGGGCAATATTAGTACCAATTAACACAAAATAAATGTTTTAGGGCCCAATAGGCAAGTGGTATGTAGGACAATCATAGTCCTAGCAGAGTTCTGACTTTCTGTTCAATATAATGAGAAGGAATATGCTAACTTTGGGTAAAGAAAAAAAAAAAAACTCAGGCCCAGTGTAAGGAAGGAAATATTTTGATAAAGGAGAAGGACACTCTCCAATAAGCAGAGGGTGAAAGTTTCATACATACTTCTGGTGAAAAGAATGTCCCTGATACCTTACACAGGGAGATAAAGTTCCTATCACAGTCCTTTCAGAGTTCTTTATCTTCATAATTTGTTTCATTCTGGGAGAGATGAAGGAGCAATTTATCCCTTTTTCCAAAGGACTGGATGCCTTGCTTGCTTCCTCTAATTTGCTTTTCATCAGTCAAGATTCAGGCAAAAATTTGAAGTTACTCATTTCTAATGAGTAACCTGAGGGGAGATGGCACAGCTTCTCTCCTCTGATTGCCAAACTTGGGCTATGAGACCTTAAACTAGAGTGATTTGGAATCCCTGGATGTTTGTTCCATGAGCCTCTCATGGAACTGTAAAAGATCTGTTTAGTGTGAAACTACTCTGGCCATATGTGGAAAGATCATAGGCATGAATCGTGATTAGGAGATTAGTTGGGAAGGTATAGAATAATGGGAATTTTTGAGAATCCCTCAGGCAGAAGATGAATCGCCTCGGTTAGCTTGGGAACTGGTAGAACTTGCAGCAGTAACTTATCAAACATGGTCACTGCTGAAAGTAATCCTCTATTTTGGGACTCTGGGAAATACTTGTCACCAATAAGATCACTTTTCTCTTACAGTTTGGATGGTAAGCCCTGATTCTGTTTCCTTCGCAAGCCTGTCATCAACAGCAGAGGTGAGGACAACAAAAAGGGGTTTCTATTTAAGATGATATTCTGAAAGGTTAAAAGTTTTCAGTCAGGACTTAGATATTTGTAGTCATATCCCAGTACTTCAGTTCACTGTGGTCTTACTTAACTTTTGTTATTTGGACAAGCATGTCCACCCAAGTCAGAGGGAACATATTAAGAATACCTAGAGAAGTAGACCTGAGGTTTCTATGAATGGAGGTGGATTCTCTGAGGAAAATATTGACCTGGGCTGTTGTTTAAAATTTCATTGAGAAAAAGATGAACATCTGAGTGAGTTTTTATGTCAGTGGCATGGTCTGTAGGTTCTCAAAGCAGAAGATTTTGTATAGATCTCCTGAAGTGAAAGGGTGTGTACTGAGTTTGCTTGTTTAAAAAATTTAGTGAAATAGAGCATATATGTCAGAATTTCTTATCTGTATAATTGTGGAAGCTTCAGTTCACATTGGGTTCAAGGACAAAATTTGGAGCCATTTATTTAGAAAAAAAGATCTAAGTCTTACTCTATAATTTTGGGAAGTAGGATGGACCTACTCAATCAGAATGAATGCTGAAGCCTAGTTGGGACAAATGTAAATATTATTTCATACAGTAGGAAGTTTTAATGCCACCTTTGCCAAAGGTAGGATTGAGTACCATGGCAAGTGGGAAAGTTCTGAAGCCCATTTGATACAAATACTAATGCTTAGAGTATGCAAAAGCCAAATTAAACTGACTACCATACCTCATGAGGTCTTAGCATTGCCTGAGCTTTAAAATCTTCTTTATAGTCTTAGAAAGCCATGTCATCAGTTGAATATGCAAAATACAAAGCATCAATATCAGAATTGATAAACAGTTTAATTCGGTGTTTCTGAGTGGTTGCCTTATTGGAATTGTGTTGAGCCTACCAAAAAGAAGTTGGACTGACAATTTCACACAACATCTTGTGATTATATTCAAGTGGCATGGCTTTTTAGAATTTGTTTCTCATTTTTGAAATCTGTGAGATCTATACCGACTGACAGTCCTGTTTGGTTAGTGGTGAGACAGGCCCTGTTCCCTTTCTCAGAGGAGAATATTCTGAGAGCACATTGTGTCAAAGGCTACATTTTAAGAACTCAGTTAATCCAGGGGTTAAAAAGACCGAGATTTTCAAAGGGAATGATCTGTGGACAATTGGGCAGAAGCGGAATATCCCAGTTTACCTTCTTAGAGTGGGAAGGTATAGGTACTCCATGTCTCCATGTCTCCATGTCTCCATGTCTGCAGAGAACTTGAGAAAATCTGTGTCCCTTAATAGTCCACTACAGGATTGGTACCGATCTTTGGGTCTTTCTGACAAATTGGATCATAATACCAGGATCTGTTCCCTAATTTAACTTAGGATAAGCAAGACAAGAGGGAACATTGAGATTAGGAACATTTCTAGTGAGTAGCATAAAAAAAATGTCCTTGGACCCAAGCTGAGATTTGTCTTCATTGTCAAACATGGCATGAATCTGGAGTTCTCTTGAGTATTCTTTGGTTGCCAAAAGTGAATTTTTTAGCCAATAATGTGTGAGGGAGAAGCTCTGGTCACCCTTACTTGACTGGAAAACCTGAGTTGTCCATGAAAAGAAACAGAAGCTCCTATGTTTCCTTGTCCACAGGGAGTCAGTCTCAAAGGAAACTTCACATTCAATGTCTGAGACACACCTACTCAGTCACATGGTCATTTCTGTAGCTAGATATATCATTAGAACATGGATCAGAAAATTCAGGTCAAGTGAAGGGACGACTAAAAGCTTTTGTTTAAAGACAGTACAGTACAGCAGCAGAACCTTCATGGATGTACTCCTTGACTGTAGTCAAGGGCTATTGTGGTTGGAGAAAGTCTAAAGACCCCTCTGAAATTGTTACCAGATGGTGTCAGTCCTCTGTTTGTCATGGGTTAGATTAATTCTGAGAGGGCATATCTAAATATTAATGGAGTTATAGGCTTGGGAATGTAAAATGTCTTTGTTCTAGAAGATAAGTCTCAAGCCTTGACTTTGTAGAAATTCTATTGGTCATTGATTCTAAAAGAATTATATCTGTCATATTTTTACGACATTGATGCAATCTGAGGCCTCTTAATCATCTAGTCATATGTGTCAGTACAACTTCAGTCACTGAGAATAGCTGTGATAACCTTGTTGTGCAAATGTGATGTCTATTTGGGCACTGAGTGACTGTCTGAGGTTCCCTGGTTTTCAAAGAAAGATATGAGTATGACCTGTTGAACACTGGGGAAAGTGTGAAGCCCATGATATTAAGCAGTTAGATTTAAAACACCCTCAACTTATTGGTAAAAAATGTGAGGCATAATAGTTTTTTAGACAGATAAGCCTGAGGATACTTGAGTTATTGGGGAAAACTATGAAGGCTCCAGATTCTAAAGGGACACCTTAGAAGCCCCTTATTCCCACAGTATTTGGAAGATCTGTGGATCTGAAGTGCTGAGTCTGAATGCTGCTTGAGAATTAGTGGCCTACATTTTGCTTCCTGCTTTAGAAGTAATATGGCTGAAGCCCTTTTGAGCTCTTCAGGGATTTGAAAAAGTGAAAACCCTCCTGGTTTTGAAGAAATAAGTATGAGCCTCTTTGTCCTAAACACGATTTGGAGTATACGTGGATAGAATGAGAAAGTGTTAGGCACCCACAACCAAACAGAATTTTGAGGACAATGTTCCTCAGAGGCACAAAGTAACATACTGTGTTGGGGAAAGCAGAAAGTTCAAAATGTCTCATGGCTAGCAGGGGAAGAACATGAGTCAGTTTGGGGAAAAGAGAAGACCTGAACAATTCCTGATCTGATCTTCAAAGGAATCTAGAACATGCATATATTATAAGTCTGGAAGGTAAGATCAATATCCAAATGCAAGGAGGCAGCTTCCACCTAAGTTGACTGAAAAATTCAGTTGACTACTTGTACACAAGAAAGACATAGCTTCTTTTCTGTCGACCAAGTTTAAGGCACACATTCAGATTTGGGATCCCTGATGACTACTTTAAAACACTGCACATCAGGGACACTGTTCCTTTTCATTAGAGAGAAGTCATGCTGTCAGTGGATCAGAATAAGAAGCACTCAAAGCACCTTAGGTAGAGGGAGTCATTTTGTCACCCATTAGGTTAGATGAAGTAGGACTAGAGTCACACTGGTCAGAAGAAGCATATGGTATTCTTTCTGAGGTATAAATTCTATACCCCATTTTCTTGTAGGTAAAAATTGTGAGTTATTTTTTCATCAGCAAGTAACACCAGCTTTGCTTTTAGTCAGAGAGCCTAACCCATGCTTCATTGATCATCTGAGTCTTCTAGGAATAAAATAGGTAGGCTTTGCTGATGGCTGATGAGTAGGAAAAGTTTTAAACGCCATTGTTCATATGGACATAGTGTGAAAAATTATGTGACTGCTTATGGAGTGGAATAAATGCCATGGGAAAAAAAGTAGGGCCAAGGCTCCCCTCTTGAGATGGACTGCTTTAGAAATTCCATTTTACTGACCTGGAAGCTCTGATTGCTGTTTGTCTATAAGGGGTAGGATGCTGGCTTCCTAAGGCAGAATTCAAAGGTCTGCTATGCTATTGATTAGAGGACACTGGTTTTCTGAATACTCTTTGGTGACAAGTAGTGTTTCTGAAGCCAAGGTTATAAGGTGGATTATGTAAGAGGCTCTCTGTTTTATATGGAAACCTTCTGAGGCTTCCTTGAACACTAGGAACATTGCCAGTGTCTCTTTTGTGAAAATATGAAAGTGAGAATCCATGTTGTTAAGACTGAGAAGGTCTGATACCTTCTTTAGGAGACAGGTTAGAACTCTAGCTCCCTTTTTGCAGTGAGATCCTCTTGAGTCCACATGACACTAAATGTGAATATCTGTGTCCTGAAAGGAGAGAAGGATTACACAGAGGTTCCCCATATTCATAATGGAAGGCTGTGTCTCTCCCATGGTAATGTCTGCTAGAGATATGGTATGTCTGACTTTTCCTTGGATTGCTGGGAATGATGTGGCCTTCCCTTGTGGAATTGGTAGATATATGAGTCCCCATTGGACTGGAAGTAAAGCCATTGGCTCCCCTTTGGCACATAGCTTCTCTCTCTGTTCTACAGTATGTGTATGTTTCAAGTCCTTTTCCATAGAATCTAGGTGTCTGTCTTTCACTTGTGGAGATGAACAAATTTTGACACTCCCATGGGGACTGTCTTTATCTGGAGAGGGCTTGAATTCGTCTTGATCTGCAGGAGAATTTTGGGTGGCTCCTTGGGTATAAAGGCCATGCCTTGATTTTTCCTAGCAAAGAAGTATTTCTGGGTGTCTCATTCAGTGAGGTAGAATATATAAGGTTTTCTTCAAGAATTGGAGTCATATCAACATTCTTCTCTATAATGTTGGAAGGTGCTTGTTCTTGTTCTCTTGGTTTTTGACCCCCTTTGGCAGATTAACCATATCTGAGCACTCTCTTTGATGAAGGGAATAGTTTGAGGCACACACATTCTGAATGGGAATCTTGAAAACCTAGTTGATAGAGTGGGTCTCTCTCAATTTATTTATTTATTTTTTTTTTGTAGATTTGGAAGTTGTAGGACTACACCGCGGAGAGGGGGGATTTCTGAGACACTCTAAATGAGATATGGAGGATCTGCACAATCCCATGGTAGATGCAAAAATGGAAAGGCACCCAGTGGGCTCAGTTTTAAGTCTTGCACACTTTTCATAAGAAAAAGAGGTCCTTTCCCCCTTTTGGAAGAATGGCAAACTTTTGAACTTTCATCTGACTGCATAGAGTTTTATCTTGTATTCTTTTTCAAAATAGAATATCTGGTGCCACCTCATGTTGATAGAGATGGTGAGCATCTGAGATCTTCTTTAGGAGATGTACTAGATCTGAAGGTAAATTCTGATGTTGGGAGTGAGACATTCCTTGGAATTGTTGAGCAAGTACGTTAGTCTTTTTGACATACTTGGGAGATGGGAGCCTACTTATGAAAAAACAAAAAAAATATTTTAACCCGTTGAGTTCTGAAGAAGAAATATATAATAACTGCTTCAGGACATGGCATATTTCTCAATATCCTTGTGGTAGAATTAGAAAGCCTGGGGCTTATTTTGTATAAGCAGAATGTCCCATACATTTCATGATCAGTGAGAGGAATAAATTCTCCCTGTGCTCAGATGGATAGTCCCAGAAACTCTGTTGAAAAGGAAGGTCCCTTAGTTTCCTGGGTAGATAGCCTAAGTTCTAGAGGCCCTGTGAATGGTTTACATTATCCCAGAGTTTTTTTGGAGAGCTGTTGATGTTTCCAGAATCTTTTGGTCAGATATGGTAGGCCCAGAACACCTTCCTGTTATTTCAAAAGTCCCTGAGTAGCTGGCACAGATGGCACAGGTTCCAGAGTCTGTGACACAGATTCTGAACACTTGCAGTTGGCTTGGGTAGGTGACAAAGATTGTAATACCTCTGGAGTAAGTGGTAAATTTTGCAGAATGTGCACTGAAGAAGGTGGAAATCCAAGGGAACTATGGACAGATAGTGAATGTTCTATTGTCTCATGGGGAACAGATGATATTTCTAGAGTGTTTTGGGTACATAGTGATGTTCTTACTTCCCCCAGGAAAAATTCAGAAATTACAAGATCTGCTGAGTCAGATGGTGATCATCCTAAAACCTCTTGTTTCAAACAATGTCCTATGGCCTCTTGGGATGACAAAGAGGGATGGGTAATTCCTAGAACAGATGATGAGAGTTCAAGAGATCCTTGTGTTGATATGTACAGTGCCAGATGCCCTTTTGTAGATGGTGGCTTTCCTCCAACCTTTTGCTTAGGTGATGAATCTTAAAGAGTCAGCTTTGCATTGGAAGACAATTTTTGTGAACCTTGATCTGTTAGAGAGGTCTTAATAGCCCAATTTGTGATGGAGCAGATTTCACAGACTCTTGGAAAGATATGTAATAGTCAAGAGTTTCCTGGGGCAATGTTAGTAGTCCTAGTATCACTTGGTCAGATACGGAAGGCCCTACAGCACATTGAGCATTTATGAGTGCCTCTTTAATAGATGTCAAAGTTCCCAGAATCCATGAGATAGAATCCAAGGTTTTGTAAATGTCTTGGGAATATGGTAAAGGTTCTGATGCATTTAGGGCAAATTGGGAAGGACCCAGAGTACCTTACAAATGACCATGACTTCCCAGAACACATTGAGCATTTAGGGCAAATTGGGAAGGACCCAGAGTACCTTACAAATGACCATGACTTCCCAGAACACATTGAGCAGTTAGTGTAAGTCCTATAGTCACTTGGGCAGATAAGCATGTTTCTAGAGCATCTTGGGAATGTGGTGATGTTTCTCTAGTACCTTTTGAAGATGGAAAAATTCCAAGACCTGCTGTATCAGATGATGAAAATGCTAAAGGCACATGGGCTACATAATTGCCTAGAAACTCTTGGAAGTTATAGACATTTCTGAAAAACTTTGATCAGGCTTAGAATGTTTTAGTTCTTTTTTCTGATGTAGAAATTTCCAGAGCCCCTTGGGTAGATGAAAAATCTACTAAATGCACTTGTTGAGGCAGTGAAACTCTTATAGAACCTAGAGAAGAAATACGTAATTCTGGACAAAACTAGCCTAATAACACAGATCCTAAGGTCTGTAGTACTGATGTAGTAGGTCCCAGTGAACCTTGACAAGATGGAGATGACAGGATAGAATCAAGAGATGTTGGTTATCTCTGAACATTTTGTTTCGTAAAAGAAGCATGCACAACACCCTGAGTAGATATGGAAGTTTTTAGAATTCCTGAGAATGTTGAAAAAGTTCCTAGAGAGCCCATTGAAGATCTTGAAAAATTAACCTTCTAGGGAGAAGGCAAGTTTCCTGAGGACTTTGGTGAAAATTGGGAAGGTCCCTGGTAACCTGGGACATGAGGCTGAAGTTGAAGAATACCTCATGAATTTCCTAGAGTTCCCTGCACAGATGATGATGTCTCTCTAGTAACATGGGAAGGTGGTAATATTTGCAGAATACCCTGTGCAGAGAGAGAAAGTCTATCTCCTGGGACAGATGAGATGTGTTCTATAGTACTTTGATTATGAGAAAGGCCTAGCCACTCCAAGTAAGATGTCAAAAAATCTCTAGCCCTGTGAACAATTGGTGAATACCCTTGGGACTTTTCCGGTAAGGGCAATTGTCCCTCTTTCTTGGGTAGATGACAAATTTCCTGCATTCCATTCTGGAGGTGATGGCTGTACTAGAGTCAGTTGGTCAGATGTAGCCATTTTCACCTGCCATTTTGTTAAGCAATGTAACAGAGTACTGGGCTTCATTCCCAGAGACTCTTGAAAAGTTGGTGTATGTTCCAGAGAAATGTGGCACATTGATGAAGATTCTAGAGACTTCTGTGAAGATATGGAGAGTCTTAGATTATTTTGACAGGACAGGGCAATCCCTAACACATTGTAGAGGGCAGAAGCAAAGAGGCTCTGGGATCCTTATTCAGATAGCAAATTTGCTACAGGCCAAGAGCTAGACAGAGAAGTTTTGAGTTCCCCATGGGAATATGGTGGCAGCAGTTTTAATGGCCCTTTTACAAATTGGAATCCTCCCACACTTTCCAGGGAAATAGAGCTGAGTCCCAGATCAGTATTGACCTTCAGAGCAGGTGAATATTTCAGAGCCACTTGGGCAGATGTGCATGTTCCTTTACCCAGTTCAGATAGGGAAGATCTCTGAGACTATGAGACAATTAGAGATGCTCCTAAATCCTTTTGGGAAGAGGAAGAAGATCCTAGAGTGACTGACAAAGATAGTGACATTCTCAAACTCCCTGGCGAAGAGATGGATATATCTAGACTGCCACCTGCACAGGTAGAAACTTGCGGACTCCCCTTGGAAGACAGGTAAGGTTTTACAGCTTCTTGAATGGCTAACAAACATCTTGAAATAACTTTAACAGATATGAAAATTTCTCAAGGCCCTGAGGCAGATGATGTGGGTTCAAGAGTCCCTTGTCCAGATAAAGAGATTACCACATGCCCTTTTGAAGGATTCACAGCTCCTGGAGTGATTGAAACAGATGAATCTGTATGTTGAACCTTTTGGGATATGGAAAAACCCAAGAGATACTTGGGAAGAAAGAAAAGGTCCTATAGTCCCTTGTGAAGATAAATAAATTGTCATATGACCTTTGGAACATGGCATAGATTCTGAAGAGTGTGAAGCTCTTCGATATGTTGGTGAAACTCTTTGGCCAGACAGAAAAGGCACAAGAGGATCCTGGCAAGAAGGACAAGATCCAAGTAGGTCCATCCTTGTGTATATGTGAAGAGATGAAAAATGCCTTCTGAAGAAAATATGGAAAATTCTGAAATACATTCAAATGAAAGTAAGGAACTCAAGTTTGCCTGCACAGATATGGAAAGTTCCCATTGTACAACTTCATATCCTGCATGACTTGCAGCAGCCTAAGACTTTTTTCCATACATGGTGCAAATTAGGAATATCCTGGAAGATTCCAGGGTTGTGGCAAAGCTTAGAGACGGTTGGGTCAATTTCAGAGTTTCTTTCTTCTTTTGGGTATGTTGGGTATATCCCTGAGACAAGGGAGTAGTTGGTGAATGTGCAACTGCACTCCATGAAGAAGAGGACTGTGTGTCTCTACGCAGTGTGTATGTTGGATGGTTTCAATGTCCCTGGGAAGATGGAAAGTGTCTGAGAGTCCTGTGTGTATATGTGGGCAGGACCACATTCCCTTCTGTAGATAGGTGGGAATTTGCAGATCCTTGAGCATAATGAGAAGGTGCTTGACTCCAATTTTCTAAGGTTGTAAGTCTCAAAGGCTCTGGAGCACAAGGTTGATATTCTGAAGTTTCTACCGCTGGTGGAAAAGTCTCTTAATTCTCTTCTATGGGGGGGGGGACTGTGTCTGACTCCTCTGTGTAGATTGTTGTGTTTCTAGGACTCCAGGGGAAGATAACAGGGAATGTTGACATTATGTGGAAGATCTTGAATTATCCAACATTGTCTGGACATATATCATAAGTTTAAAGGATCAGAAGCAGTGATCAGTGGTACTGAATCACCAGGAGCATGAGTTGAAAGTCCTTTTGGCACTATGTTGAATGGTGAAGGCTCTATAGGACTTGTGACAGATGGAGCCTTTTCCATTTAACAATTTAACAATTGTTGAATCCTAGGATATTTAACAATTTCCCAACATTTTTTTTGGCTAGGTTGTGATGTTCCCAGATTTTTTGAGAAAGAATCCAAAGGATCAAGGCATTCTGGGGGAATGAAAATGGACCCAGGGTGCTCTGTGCACATATGGACACTTTCTGTGGCCCACCTACAAATAGGAAACATTCTGGACATCCTTGGGAAAGTGGAGAATATTTCTGGGAACCTGTAACAGATGCAGAATATAACCTCAGCTCCATAGGAGGAATGGCAAAAATCCTACAGTGTTTTGTTCAGATTGGGAAGGGTCAACAAACATTGGAAGACATGATGGATGCTGAAGAAAATTTGGGACTTACTGACAAATTCTTTGAGATATTTGGGAAGAAACACAAAGTTTTATAGTTCCTTGTCTTGACAGTAATGATTATTCAGGAGTCCATTTTAGAGATATATCAGAATATCTCATCTGAATCATTGTGGATGCTTCAGTTCACCTTGAGTTGAAGGACACACTTTGGAACCATTTATTTAGAAAAAATGTTCTAAGGCTTACACCATAATTTTGGGAAGTAGGATGGACCTACTCAACACAGTGAATGCTGAAGCCTACTTTGGATAAACAGAAATGTTCTTTGTTTAAGTAGGAAGTTTGAATCCTCCTTTGCCAAAGGTAGAAGGATTGAGTGCTATGGCAAGTGGGAAAGTTCTGAAGCCCATTTGATAGAAATACTAATACTTAGAAAGTATGCAAAAGTCAAATTAAAATAACTAACATACCTCATGAGGTCTTAGCATTGCCTCAGCTTCTAAGTCTTCTTCACAGTCTAGGAAAGCCATGTCTTCAGCTGAATATGCAAAATACTAAGCATCAATATCAGAATTGATAAACAGCATGATTGGGTGTTTCCAAACAGTTGCCTCATTGAAATTGTGTTGAGCCTATCAAAATTTAGTTGCCTGACAATTTTGTACTACATCTGGTGATTTTATTCAAGTGGCATGGTTTTCTAGAAATTGATTCTCATTTTTGAAATCTGTGAGATCTATACTGAGGGACAGTGCTGTTTGTTGAGTGGTGAAGCAGCCCTGTTCCCTTTCTCAGAGGGGTATGTTCTGAGATCACATTGTGTCAAAGGCTACATTTTAAGGACTCAGTCAACTGGGAATTCAAAAGAATGAGATTTACAAAGGGCAAGTATCTGTGGAACAATTGGGCAGAATTGAATGTCCCAGTGTACCTTCTTAGAGAGGAGAGGTTCAGGTACTCCATGTCTCCATGTCTGTAGAGAACTTGAGAAAATCTGTATCCCTTAATAGTCCACTACAGGCTTGGTAACAATCTTTAGATTCTTCTGACCAATTAGATTATAGTCCCAGGATCTGTT
This sequence comes from Rhombomys opimus, assembly GCA_010120015.1. Lineage (NCBI taxonomy): Eukaryota > Metazoa > Chordata > Mammalia > Rodentia > Muridae > Rhombomys > Rhombomys opimus. The sequence goes on along the minus strand of REGO01001095.1, from coordinate 155,674 downwards.
CCCTACCTTAATTTAGGAAAAACAAGATGTGAGTGGGCATTGAGAATAGATACAGTTCTGGTGAGCAGCATAAAGAAAAATGACCTTGGACCCAAGCTGAGATATGTCTTCATTGACAAAAAGGTCATGAATCTAGAGTTCTCTGAGGATTCTTTGGTTGCCAAAAGTGAATTTCTTAGCCAATAATGTGTGAGGGAGAAGTCCTGGTATTTCTTACTTGACTGGAATACCTGAGTTGGCCATGAAAAGAAAGAGAAGAAGATATTTCCAGTCACACAAGAGGATGACTAAAAATGTTTGTTCAAAGACAGTACAATACAGCAGCAGCACTAGCATGGATGTCCTCCGTGGCAGTAGTCAAGGGCTACTGTGGTTAGAGAAAATAAGTCTTAATACCTCCTCGAAAATTGTTACAGGATGGTGGTGTCAGTCCTCTGTCATGGGTTAGATTAGTTCTTCAGGGGCGTATCTAAATATTAATGGAGTTATAAGCTTGGGGATGTAAACTGTCCTTGTTCTAGAAGTTAAATCTCAAGCCTTGTTATTACTTTGTAGAAATTCTACTGATCATTGATTCTAAAAGTCTTATAGTTTTCCCTGTGGAAATAAAGAATGTTCTACATCCTCTAGCAAATATGGTAAATGAAACACAGTCTGTTAGGAAGGTGTGTAAGATTGCATTGGCCCTTTGGTAGTTCTAGGGCCTGTGGGTTGGATGGAGTAGGTTACAGTGCATCCGATGCACAGGGAGACAATATTACACCTTCTGTGGCAGATAGCAAAGAACCTTGAGACTCCTGACTAGATGAGAAAGTTCTCAAAGTCTCTACAAGAAAGAGTGAATGTGGAGCAGAGGGTGGCATTACTCTTTCTACTGTTTCAACAGGAGAAATAGGAGGTGAAAAAGTAGTATTTCTCACAGACATTTCGGGAGATTAATTTTTTCTACTCTACCTTTTGTGGGTTTGGACAGTTCCACAGCCCCTTAGGTAGAACAAAAACTCTCCACTTCTTCTTAGAAGGGAAGCAATGATTGTAAGGACCCTTGGACCAATAAGAAAATTTCTAAAGACTTTGGGGCATGGACCATCAATTCTGGAGATTCTCTTGCTGAGGGAGAAGATTCCACAACCCCATCTGGACATTGTGAATGCTCTACTGTCATTTGTTAATGAGAAAAGTCTCACATATTTTAACACATATTAGAAATCTTCTAGAGTCCCTGAAATACTTGGCGTAGATTCCAGAACAATCTGTGAAGGTTTCAAAGTTCTGAATCCCACCTTGTCAGATTGACAAGATTCCTGATTTCCTAGTGAAAAAGGCTCCATATATTTTGGAAATTTTTGGAGAGGTAGTGAATGACCCAGAGACCCATGTGCAGATATGGAAACTTATTTGGGCTCTTTAGCAGGCAGCCTCTGTTCAAGATCCATTGGAGCATATAAAGATATTTGCAGAGTATCTTTGTCATGACCAACTTTTACAAATTAAGAATTAGATGACAAATTTGCAAGAGTCTCTTTGGGCAGATGTCAAGCCGTCTTGATTCCCCTGATTAATGTTAAATGTTCTGGAGTCTCTTGGGTAGATAGTGGAAGATCCAGAGACCCTGGAGCAGACATAGAAAGGTTTTGAGGTTCTGTTGAAATAATTGTATGTTCAAGAGCCCTTAGAGAAAATAAGAAAGATTGCAGACCACCTGTGGAAGAACTCTCTACAAACTTACAGTGAGAGGGTAAGTTTTCAAGAGGTGCTCCTGAAGATGTCAAATATTTATCAGTCTCCAGCTCTATTTTGGAATGTCGAAGAACACCTACACTGGAGGTAAAATGTCCTTAAGCATCTTGGGCACATTGGAAATGTCCTATACCTCTTCGAAAAAAAAAAAAATACAGGGTTTATCAGAGCCACTTCAATGTTTCCAAAGGACTGGTAATGACTTTTTGTATGATGGACACATCTTGATTTCTTTGGAGAGACAGGGAAAGTCCCAAAGCCTTTGAAGCACATTGCAAATATCTGAGACTATTTTGGGGTAGATTCCAGAACAATCTGTGAAGGTTTCAAAGTTCTGAATCCCACCTTGTCAGATTGGCAAGATTCCTGATTCCCTAGTGAAAAAAGGCTCTGTAAGGAAATTCCCACAGGACTCTGACCAGGCAGCACATGTTCTTGCATCTCTAAGGCACCTATGAAATGTCTTTCAGAATCCAAGGCAGGTAAATATATCCCCATATCCATCCTAGTGAGGGCAGGAGTCCTAGGATTCACTGGGAAGACAGGGATGTGCCATATCACTTGGAGCAGGTAGAGAATGTCCTAGAATTCCCTGTGCAGGTGTTGGCAGTTCTAGAGTCTGCTGTGTAGAATATCCCACAGCTCCTTTGGGAAAGGAAAAGTGTCTTACATTCTGTTCTGAGCCTGAGGGTCTTTTGTGTTGACATTGGGTAGATGCCACCAAACTTAGGGTACCTGAGCAATAATGAGATACTCCTAGACCCCCATGATTATGTGGCAAAAATAATAGAGTCCCTGAGATGATGGAGAAAGAAATGAAAGCTCTGGAGCTACTGGTAAGTTTCAGGAGCCCTTGGGACAGAAGGGAAAATTTCAAGACTGCTTGTGATGATGGCAATGGCTTGAGCATCTCTTGTGCTGACTGAAAGTTTCCATTTTGCTTGAGAATCATAACAAATATTCTAGAGCCCCCTGGCTAGTTGGAAAAATATCAGCAGTACTCTGACTAGTACTCTGACAAGTACTAGAAGACTCAGGTAAAGTTTCAGAGGCCTTTGCAAAGACACCATTACCAGTTGAACATGAAGAAGGTTCTTTTTCCAGAGGCCGCTGATCAGGAATGGAATATCCTGAAATCTCTTGTATTAATAAGTGATATCTCAGTTCCCCTGGGCGGCGTGGCAAATATTGTGAAAATGGAAATGTTTTCTAAACCATTTTTGGAGATAACAAAGGTTGTATTGTTCCCTGGGCAGATTGGAAACAACACAGAATTCTTGGAGCAGATGGTGTTTCCAAGACCTACAGACATATGGTGAAGCTCTAAGGTACAACTTATTAGATGCTAATCTTACTGGAGATACTTGTGAAGGTGATAAATATTATTCAGCAAGAAATCAGGTGGCAGAAGGGTCTTTAGATACTCTGAAATATACAGAAAATATCAGATCTTCTGTGGCACAAGTCATAGAGCTTTTTGTGCACATGTGGACTTTCCCTCAGACCCAGGTGCAGATAGTGAAGATTCCTTAGCTCCTAAGTCAGATTTGTAAAGCAATGGAGCACTTTGAGCTATGGGGAAAAAGTACTGAATTAATTGACAGAGGAGAAATATTTCCCTAAATCCTCAGGGCAGATGGTGAAATTACTAGACTCTTTGGAGTAGACACAGTAGGCCTTTGAGCCTCTTGGGATGATATGGAGGCACTGGGGTAGACTGGCAAACTATCACAGCTGCTTGGCCAGATGTGGGATATTTGATAGGCTTTTCGAAAGGGATAGAAGGTGTATGATTCTCCTGAGGAGGAGTTGTGGCATTTGCTCAAAGCAGGAGAAGATAAATTAAACCTTTTTGCAGAAGAGAGGATGTTGAAAGTGCCTTCCTTGGCAGGGAAAGTTATGAAGTCCACTTTTTTTGAAGGATTAACTCTTAACAACTTTTTCATAAAAATAAGATGTCTGGGGCCTACTTGGAAGAGGAAGAGTGCAAAATCCCCCCACACACACACCACCACAAAGGGCTATTCACAAAACTCTCCTTTGTAGGTGAGGACTATTGTATAGCACTTTGTTTGGATATGATAGATCATAGGGGCTCTCCCTCAGATGGAGAACATTTTGAGGTGTCATGGGCATATATGCAAGTGTTTACTGTGGCTTCACAATGAGGGGAAGTTAATAGAGCTTCATGTGTAGGTTTGACGTTTCCTAGAGCTATATGGGCACATGTGTGATGTGGGCAGGTAGGGACGTTATTAGACCTTCTTGATTACTTTTGGAAGTTCCAAGAACATTTTTTTTTTCAGATGTGGAAGGGAATGATGACTTTTGATTAGAGATGTCAGGTTCCAGAGCCAGTTGGACAGACTAAAGAGATTCCACTGATCCTTTGGCACATAAGGCAGTATTCACAGACTTTGGATTATGTGATAGGAGTGGTGGAGATAGTTGTGGTCATGTGGAAAGCATGACATTTCTTTGGATAGATGGATAAAGGTCTATATCTTCTTTTGTATTTTTGAGGGATTACTGATTCTCTTGGGGATATAGGGAATTTCCCAAAGACTCCTGTGAATTTTGAGAAGCTGCTATGTAGATTATTGCTCTGGTAGAATCCAAGGAATCACCTTCTTTAGATGTGCAGGTTGCTGTAGCGTATTCTTGTGTATATGTTTCTATTCAGTAGCTCCTTTATCATGGATGGACACATCGAAAACTGTGTGTGGAAACAGGCTGTGTCCTAGAACATCTTTCTTAGATGTGCCACATGCAAGAGTCATTAGTAGATGTATGGACTTGGCATGATCTTCTTTTGTAACTGTATCCTGTCCCACTATCCCTTTATGAGACTATGTAGTACTCAGACTGTCTGGGATAGGCTTTTGATGTCCTAGTAACTCCGGTGTATATTTAGAATTAAAGAAGCTGAAAAGCAGCAAACCAAGTAATCCAATTAAAAAATGGGAAAGAGAGCTAAACAGAGAATTCTCGACAGAGGAATATCGAATTGCAGAGAAACATTTAAAGAAATGCTCATCCTCATTACCCATCAGAAAAATGCAAATCAAAACAACCCTGAGATATCACCTTACACCCATCAGAATGGCCAAGATGAAAAACTCAAGTGACAACACATGCTGGAGAGGTTGTGGAGAAAGGGGAACTCTCCTCTACTGCTGGTGGGAATGTAAACTGGTACAACCACTCTGGAAAGCTATCTGGCGCTTTCTAAGACAATTAGGAATAGTGCTTCCTCAAGACCCAGCTATACCACTGCTAGCTATATACCCAAAGTTTGCTCAAGTACACAAAAGGGATACTTGCTCAACCATGTTTATAGCAGCTTTATTTGTAATAGCCAGAACCTGGAAACAACCCAGATGTCCTTCAATGGTGGAATGGGTACAGAAATTGTGGTATTTTTATACAATGGAATACTACTCAGCAATCAAAAAGGAGGAAATCATGAAATTTGCAGGCAAATGGTGGGATCTAGAAAAAATCATTCTGAGTGAAATATCCCAGAAAGAGAAAGACAAACGCGGTATATACTCACTTATATAGACCTATAAGATATGATAAACATAATGAAATCTATACACCTAAAAAAGATAATCAAGAGAGCAGACATGGGGTAAGATGATGAGTCCTCGTTTAGAAAGACAGATGGGATGTGCATTGAACGCATGACAGGAGTCTATTGAGTGCATCTGAAAGCCTTTATTAGCAGTGTTTTCAAAGCAAAGACTCATGACCAAACCTTTGGCAGAGTACAGGGAATCATAAGAAAGAAGGGGAGTTAGTCTGATGGGGAAAGGATAGGAGCTCCACAAAGACCATATATATCAGGGCACAGGGTCTTTTCTGAAACTGACATTAAACCAAGGACCATGTATGGATATAACCTAGAACCTCTCCTCAGCCTGTGGTAGCTCAGTAACCAATTGGTTTCCCAAAGTGAGGGGAACAAGGAGTATTTCTAACAGGAACTCAATGAAGATACCTGATAAAACAGGATCAGATGAATGGGGGGGAGGTCTCCCCCTATCAGTGGACTTGGAAAGGGGCACAGTGGTGATGAGGGAGAAAAGGAGGGACTGGGAGGGAATGAGGGTTCGGGGCATGGCTTGGGATACAGAATTAATAAAATGTAACTGATAAAAATAAAATAAAAAAGAAACAAACAAACAAACAAAAAAGAAATCCTAAGAGCCTGTCTGACATTTGTTAAGATTTCTAGAGACCCCTGGGTAGTTCAAGAAGTTAGTATTCTCTCTACTCTGCTGAGAGATGTGGAACCTCCAGGGCTCTCTTGGAGTTTAGTGGCATATATTTGTCTGTTTTGGGAGTGCAGAAAATTCAAGAAGGCCCTTTTGGCTAGTGGGCGATAGTTGAAGTCCTCTTGGTCTGATAGGGACCCATTGGATTCCCCTTGCTCAGAGAGACCATCTCTCAATTTCCTGCTTGAATAGAAATGTCAATGCTCCCTTTTCATAGCAGATTTTTTTTTGTTTCTCAGGTTTGGGAATATTTCTTTGATGCTGATCTGTCGCTATGGACAATCGTAGACCCAACTTGACAGAATGGGATAGACTCAGAACCACTGGAGGAGATTGTGAAGCTGATTGATCCATTTTTTGTGTTTACTGAAGGCACAAGAATTGATTGGATAGACTCAGGAGATTCTCCCACCCCTTGTGTATGTGTGGAACTGTCAAGAACCCCTTCTGAAGAGGACAAAGTTCTTGATCTGCCGATGTATACAGAGAACTATTTATTTCTACTTGTGTGTATTTGAGCGATGAGGTTCTCCTTTGGTGAGGTGTGCTTGGGTTTAGATCCATTTGGCATGTGTGAGATGCTCTGAGAACATTCCTTAATGATGGAAAGCTTTTAAGGCCATCATGCTTTGATTGGAAAATTCTGACACCCCCTTGGTAAGCAGGGTCATGAACCAAGCTCACTTTAATAGAAGTGAATTGCACAGTGTTTTTTTGGGAGGAGAGAGGGAACATATTTGGAAGATTTCCTGAGAGGAAACAACTTTCTATTCTCCTTGAGAGCTGTCAAGGGTATAAAACTCTGTTGAAGAGAGGTGGAAAATGGTGAAAATGATAAATCACTGAGCTGCACTTTTAGAGAAGGCTTGGAGCCTTCTTTGTCTAATGGGGCCCATTGGGTGTCTGCTTGATGAGAATGTTCTGATCTAAAATACTTTCTGGGAGATTTGGAAAGATTGGAGACTACTTGGGTAGAAGACGATTTTTGAAACTTCCTCTGGACACATTTAGCCCCTTGAACATATTTGGTTAGTCCCAGAACCCCTTGGGTGGTAATTGACAATCACTGAGCCTCTTGGGAAGAAGTGCAGGATCCAAGAGCCCCTTGCTTAGATAGGGAAGGCATTAGGTACCCTTGAGTATGTGGGGAGATTACCGGTCCATGCTGGTCAGTGGAAGAGTAAGCAGAAGATTGCCCAGCCACTGTGTCCATAGGTTCTTCTACCACAGAAGACAAATTCACTCTTCTTTTCACCTTCTCAGGCATGAGCAAAATTAATGAGGCCATTCTCTTTTGGGGGGCACTCTCTAAGGCAGAAGGACATGTTTCCCTCCTCAGTGGCTCCCTCTTGCATTCTAGAACCTTGAACGTGTTTGGAAGTTCCTTTTCCTTGATCTCTTTCAGTTCCTTCATGGAGTTCTGGGACTTTTTTTACCGCCTGTGAAAAAGCAGAGCTTTGAGGCATCGCAGACTCTCTGCACTAAGAGTGTTAATTCTATTGAATCTCTGGCCTTCATAATGTTTTGAGCAGCTGGAATTGTGCCTAGTTGGGCAAATGATACCTGGATGTGCAAAGTCCAGATGTTTTTTGCTGCTCAAGTACTTCCAGATTGGAATGTTGTGTCATACTAAAGTTGGGGGAACCTAAGGAGGTTCCAGTACATGAAGGTTTGGGCACATTGAAGGGCATGCCGGGCCATGGAGGCTGGGTGTACTGGGATTTAAGCTCAGAATTGAACCCCAGGATTGAGGATTTGGGGCTATTTTTCAAACTTCTGAACATTTAGGGAATAAGTAAATTGAGTGATCAGTCCTTATGCCACTTCCTAAACTTTGGTGGGAGTATATGGGAGGCAGGGAGTAAGAGTAGATTACAGTTAGGGAAACAGGGACAAGGGCACAGGAGAGGGGGGAAGAAAGAGAGGAGAGAGGGAACTATGACTGGGAATCAAATTGAGTAAAATAAAATTTAAAAAAATCAAAAAGTTACTTGAGGGCTAGAGAGATGCCTCAGAGATTAAGAGCACTAACTCTTCTTCCAGAGTTTAATTTCCAGCAACCACATGGTGGCTCATAATCACCTGCAATGAGATCTGTTGCCCTCTTCTGGCAGGGAGAGTACTGTATGAATAATAAATAAATAAATCTTAAAAAAAAGTTACTTGAGATTGAAATAGGGAAATTGGCTACTACCCCTTGCAAGGGGCAGCGAACATACTTGGCAAAGATGACTGGCAGCAAACAGTGCTAAGCATTATTCCGTTAGAAGAGCAGCTCTACTCTCTAAGATCTGTGAACATGTCAGGAGGAAACAGCTCACAGAACTCAAGTGACCTTTACCTCACGAGTCAAGTAAAGCTTGAGGGAGAGACTCAGAATGTGTGTCCTCCACCCTGCACGTGTCAGTCATGGTCTGCCTCACCTGGCAGTATTGTATGCAGCAGCAGGGCAAACATGCAAGCTTCCTGATAGAGGGACACTGAGGCCCACTTCCTTATAGTCAAGAGAGCTAGCTAATCTGGTGCCCACAATCACAGGCTAGGACAAAGGATTGTGGAAGGAGCAACAGGACTAGTAATGGCAAAGGATGCTTACAAGACTATGCTCTCAAGTCACTTTTGCACCACCATAGGAGCTGCTGCAGTTTTGAAATGGTACCTGTTGGAGCATCCTAACTGAATGAGAAAGACTGACCCAGATCTGAGCTTCTGAGAGACTTTTGGTAAGCCAAAAAGTTTCTTATCGTGTTGGGGAAAGAACAAGAAGTAGGGTTTCAATAAAGCATAGGATGTGTGGAATTAACATAAAAAATGCCATTCTTTCTGTTATGCTTGACTTTAAATTTCCTGGGTAAATTTGTGACTACTTCTGTGAACAGCTTATGCCTTCCTGTATGCTGAATGACATCTAGAGATTTCTTAATATGACTTACTGCAATGTTATTATTATGTAAATATTTATTATTGTATGGTTCAGAGAATAAAGACAAAAATATAATTCCCTTTTAGTACAGATAATACTTGATTTAAATTCACAGATTGAGAACACAGACACTGTTGGCTCTTGAATGTAACCCCTATGGACTTATACAATTTTTTAGTCTATCATGGTTTATATGTTATGTCCCTATAACATTGACACATTTGGATTACTTTTTAAAGGTTGATTTGATAGCTCTGAAGGCATGCTATGGCTAATGGCTCATACAAGTGACTCTGCATGGGTCACTTTCATGCCAATGCTGTAGCTGCACCATTGTTTCATATAATGATTGTTGAAACCCGTCCAGTTGATTATTCTTTGAAAGGTCAAAGAATGTTAGTGGATACAGTGACAGTGGAAAAACATTTTTTCAGTGTTTTTTTTTATATATTTTTTATTTCTTATATTATTTACCAGGTACTTATCATTCCTGCCTTATACACCATCCTCAGTCCCTTCCAATCTCATCCTCCATCCCTCTTCTCCTCCCTGCCTATTTCCAAGTCCACTAATAGGGGAGGTCCTCCTACACTTCCATCTGACCTTAGCTCATTAGGTTACCTCAATGTCTACAGTGTCCTTCTCTGTGGCCTAGCAAGGCTGCTCTGCCTTTGTTTGGGTGGAGGTGGAGGTCAAAGAGCCAGGCATATAGTTCATATTAGAAATAGTCCCTGTTCCCCTAACTAGGGTACCCACTTGGATGCTGATCTACCATGGGCCACATCCAAGTAGCGGTTCTAGTTTATTCATACAAGGTCCTTGGTTTGAGAAACAGGCTCATAAAAGTCCCCTGTGCTCTGATGTATCTGGTCCTTGTGGAGCTTCTGTCCTATCCGTGTCATACTACCTCCCTCTTCTTTCATATCATTGTTTAAGAGTCTCAGCATCTGGTTTGATACACTGCTAGGTAGAGTCTTTCAGAGGCCCTTTGTGGTAGGTTCCTGTACTATTACTTGTTTTCTCCTATTTCAAATGTCCATTTGTTTTCCTGAGTAAGAATTGATCACAGTACCCCAGCTCCCCTTTCTTGTTTACCTTCCTTAGGTGTACAGATTTGAGTCTGTTTCTCCTATTTATTGGTCTAGTTCCCACTTATAAGTGAGTATATACTGTGTGTGTTTCTACTCCTGGGATACTTCACTAAGGATGATCTTTTCTAGATCCCACCATTTGTCTGCAAACTTCATGGTTTCTTTGTTTTTAATTGCTGCGTAGTATTCATTGTGTAAAAGTACCACAATTTCTGTATCCATTCCATCTTTGATAGATATCTGGGTTGATTCCAGGTTTTGACTATTATGAATAAAGCACTACAAATATGGTTGAGCAAATGTTCTTGTGTACTTGAACATCTTTTGTATATATGCCTAGTAATGGGATAGCTGGATCTTTAGGAAGCAGTACATATCATTTTATGAGAAAGTGTCAGATTGATTTCCAAAGGTGTTGTACAAGTTCACCATGAGCAATGGAGCAGGGCTCCCCCTTTTCCACGACCTCTCCAACATGTGTTGTCTTTTGAGTTTTTGCTTTTATCCATTCCAATGGGTGTAAGATGAAATCTCAGGAACATTTTGATTTACATTTCCTTGGTAGCTTAGGAACATCTCTCTAAGTGTTTCTCTGCCATTCTATATTCCTCTACAGAGAATTCTCTGTTTAGCTGAGTACCCATTTTTAATTGGATTGCTTGATTTATTGTTTTTTGACTTCTTTAGTTCTTTATGTATTCTAAATATCAGCCCTCTCTCAGATAGAGGTTTGGTGAAGATCCTTTCCCAGTCTATAGGCCCTTATTTTGTTTTGACAACAGTTTGCTTTGCTTTGCAGAAGCATTTCAGTTTCATGAGATCCCATTTAATAATTGTTGCTCTTAGAGCCTGTGCCTTTGTGTTCTGATCAGGAAGTTGACTCTTGTGCCAATGAGCTCTAGGCTCTTCCAGGTATTTTCTTCTAACTGATTTAGAGTGTCTTGTTTTGTTGTTGAGGTCTTTGTTCCACTTGGACTTTAGTGGAAGGGTGATAAATATGGACATACTTTCTTTTTTTCTGCATGTAAATATGCAGTTGGAGCTGCATAATTTGTTGAAGATGCTGTCTTTTTCCATTGAATGGTTATGGATTCTTTCTCAAAAATGAGGTATTCATAGGTGTGTGTTTATTTCTGCATCTTCTATTCAGTTACATTGATTCACCATTCTTCTTCTATGCAGTTTTTATTTCTATTGCTCTGTAATACACCTTGAGATCAGGGATGGAGATACCTCCAGATGACATGTTTTTGAATAGAATTGTTTTGAATTTTTTGATTCTTCAATGAATTTGTAATTTTTCTTTCAAGGTCTATAAAGAATTGTGTTGGTATATTGATGGGAATTTGTATTGAATCTGTAGTTGACAGAATGGCCATTTTCTTTATGTTAATCCTATGGATCCATGAGCATGGGAGATCTTTCCATCTTCTGATATCCACTTCAATTTCTTTCCTCAGAGACGACTTTTTTTTTCAAACAGGACTTTCACCTCCTTGGTTAGAGACAGCCCAAGGTACTTTACATTATTAGTGACTATTGTGAAGGGTGTTGTTTCCATCATTTCTTTCTTGGCCCTTTTCTCTTGGGTGTACAAGTGTGCTTCTGATTATTTTCAGTTATTTTGTATTCAGCCACTTTGCTGAATATGTTTAACTGCTGAAGGAGTTCTCTGGTTGAATTTTTGGGGTCACTCATATATACTATCATATCATCTGGGAATAGTGAACCTCTGACATATTCCTTTCCAAATTGTATTTCCTTGATTTCATTTCTTTACTTGTCTTATTGCTCTTGCAACTTCAAGTACTATGTTGAATAGATATGGAGAGAGTCGGTTTCCTGTCCTTTCTGTGATTTCAGTGGGATTGATTAAAGTTTCTATCCATTGAATTTGATGTTGGCTATAGGCTTGCTGTATATTGCCTTTACAATATATATGTGCTTTCCTTGTATCCCTGATCTCTCAAGAATCAAATGCTTTTTTTGCCATCTATGGAGAGGATCATGTGAATTTTCTACTTCAATTTGTTTATATGGTGGATTTAATTGATGGATTTTTATAAACTGAACCACCCTTGAATGGCTGGGATGAAGCCTTCCTTGTCATGGTGAAAGATATCTTTTATGTATTATTGGATTAAGTTTGCAAGTATTTTATTGAGTATTTTTACATCAATGTCCATAAGAGAGATAGGTCTGAGGTTTTATTTTTTTGTTCAGTCTTTGTGCACTTTAGGTATCAAGGTGAATATGGCTTCATAAAATGAGTTTGGTAATGTTACTTCTGTTTCTATTTTGTGGAATAGTTTCAAGAGAATTAGAGTTAGCACTTTTTTGAAGGTCTGGTAGAATCCTGGATTGAAACCAGGGATTTTTTTTTGAAGGGAGAATGTTGATGACTGCTTCAATTTACTTGCAGGATATAGCGTTATTAAATCATTCTACCTGATCTTGACTTAAATTTGGTATATTAAATATAACAAGAAAATTCTCCATTTCTTTTAGATTTTCAAATTTTGTGCCATATCAGATGTAGTAGTACAATTTAATGATTGTTGGGATTTCTGTCATTAGAAATCTTGTCTGTAGTTATGTCCCCCTTTCATTTCTCATTTTGCTCAGTTCCATAGTTTCTCTCAGCCTCTTAGTTTGTCTAAAGTTTTGTCTATCTTGTTTATAGACAAGGACCAGTTCTTCTTTTCATTGATTCTTTGAATAGTTTTATTTGTTTCTAATTCATTGATTTCAGTCCTGAGTTCCATTATTTCCAGCCATCTTCTCCTCTGGGATTCATCTGCTTCTTCTTCTTCTTCTTCTTCTTCTTCTTCTTCTTCTTCTTCTTCTTCTTCTTCTTCTTCTTCTTCTTTTTTTTTCCCTAGAGCTTTCAGTTGGGCTATTAAGTTGCTTGTATGCAATGTTACAAATTTCTCCTTGATAGCACTTAGTACTGTGAAATTTTCTCTGAACTCTGCTTTTATTGCTTCCCATACATTTGGGTCTATTTTGCCTTCATTTCCATTGAATTCTCAGAAGTCTTTATTTTTTTTTCTTTATTTCTTCCTTTACCTAGCTGTCATTGAGTAGTAAGTTGTTCAGTTTCCATTATTGCGTAGAATTTTTGCTATTTCCATTGTTGTTTAGGTCCAGCATTAGTCCATGATGGTCTGATAGAATAGATGGTCTGAAAGAAGATTATTTCAATCTTCTTGTATTTGTTGAGGCTTGCTTTGTTACCAACTATAAGGTCTCTTTGGGAGAAGGTTCCATGAAGTGTGGAAAAGAAGATGTTCTCTTTTGAATTTGGGTGAAAATTTCTCTAGACATCTGTTAGTTCCAACTGAATTAGGGACTCTTTAGGTGCCTTTATTTCCCTCTGTACCTAATGTCTAGATGATCTGTTCTTTGGTGAGAGTGGGGTGTTGAATCTCCCATTATTAAGGTGGTGGTATGGATGTGTGATTTAAGCTTTAATTATGTTTCATTTACAATATAGGCAGTTTTGTGTTTGGAACATAGATGTTCAGAATTGTGATGTCCTCCTGGTGGGTTTTTATTTTGATGAGAATGCAGTGCCCCTCTTCATCTTTTTTGATTACTTTTGTTTGCATGTCAACTTTATTACCTATTAGCAAAGATATGCCGAATTGTTTTTTCCATAACATTTGCTTGAAAAACTTTTTTTCCAGCCCTTTACTCTGACCTAGTTTTTATCTTAGTTGCAAAGGTGTGTTTCTTGGATGCAGCAGAATGTTTGATACAGTTTGCACACCCATTCTGTTAGCTATTTTTTATTGGAAAGTTGATTCTATTGATGTTGATAGATAACAGTGTCCCCAGAATGTTAGTTCCTTTTATTGTGGAGTTGGTGGTTTTACTCTGATTCATTGCTTGCTTTATTTATTTATTTATTTATTTATTTATTTATTTATTTATTTTGGTAGAAAATTATTTCTGTCCTATGTTTTCTTTGGTATAGTTGTTTTCATTGGAGTGGAGTTTAGCTTCTGGGATCTCATGTAGGACTAGTTTACTATGTAAAAATTACTTAAATTTAGTTTTGTCATGGAATATTTTCTTTTCCAACTTCTATGTTGATTGAAGGCTTCTCTATAGATTTAGTGTTTTGACTATGATGTGAGGTGAAGAATTTCCATTCTGATAGAATCTACTGGGTGTTCTGTAGGCCTCATTTATGTTTATGGACATCTGTTTCTTTAAGTTTGGAAAACTGTCTTCTATGATTTTCTTGAAGATATTATCTGGACCTTGGAGCCTGGAATCTTCCTTTGCATAAATTCCTATTATTCTTAGATTTTGCCTATTCATTGTTTCTATGATTTCTTGGATGTTTTGTATTTGGGACTTTTCCAATCTTCCTTTTGCTTTCAGAGAAGTATCAGTTTCTGCAATTTTACCAGGGATTCTCTCTTCCATCTCTTGTATTCTGTTAATGATGCCTACTTTGTGTTTCTGACCTTTTCTGTAAGTTCTCCAGATCCAGCGTTTTCTCTGTTTGTGTTTTCTTTATTGATTTCAATTTTATTTTTATGCCTGGAACCATTTTATTCTTTTTTTGAATGAGGCTTACAGTCTAGGAATGATGGGCTGCATTTTTATGATCCCTGTCTTCACTATATTTTCCTAATTGTGCCACTACTTGTATATCTACTTGTTAAGCTGTATTTCCCTGTGTTTTTTGAGAGCTTTATTCATTTCCTCTTTATTTGCTTCCACTTCTGTGGCAATGTTTTTAAGAAATTTGTTTGTTTCCTCTTTATGTGTCTCTAATAACTGGATGAGCATATCTTCAAATTCAGTTTCCTGTATTTCTGATGGGTTGTAGTATCCATTGATTTGGTGAGATTGCTGGTGAAACCATAATGTCCTGATATCTTTTGGATGTATTCTTTTGCAGACCTCTGGCTATTTGCTTACCTGTAACCTTCACTGTTTATTCTTGGATTCTGCAGTCAGACTGGTGCCATCTTTCTCTGGTGCCTGGAGAATTCTTCAGGAAGATGAGAGAGGTCCAGGGGTTTCAACATATGTGTTGGTGGATCAGCTGTAATAGTGGGTGGAATGTGCATGGACATAGAAAGACAAGTGTTGGCAAGATTCTGAGTGGAAGTGAGCCCAAAGGGACAGGGTGCTAGGGGATGTAGAGGATTTCAGTGTGAGGGAGGAGCTCCTTGAAGACCCCTTTGGTGTCTCAGGAACTCAAGTTATTGCAAGTGCTTGTGAAGATAGCAAATGCAAATTCCTTCAGTATGTGAGAGGGAAATGTCTACTTGTAATCCTATCTAGCTGAAATCTAGGAGTTCTTTTTCTAAACTGCACTGGTAGATCCACAGACCAGGTGCTTCAATGTCCCATGAAACCCTGTTTTACACAGTGGATGTGTGGGTGGGAAGGATCTCATGACTGGCTTCTACCTTAGAGACACCTAGGATCTTGGGTTCTGTGGGCATTTGAGTGTGCATTCACTCTCTAACAAGTCAAATTGTAAGGCACAGGTATTCCTCCTATTTTCTACTGGCCAGTTTGGACCTGCTGATTCAAATGTGGCAGAATAAACTCAGTCAGCTCTGTGGTGCTGCAGCCACTGAACTAGGAAGTACAGCTGCAGCTGCAGAACTGGAGTTTCCAGGTACCTATTGGGAAGTCCACAGACCTAGGTGCCTGGTGTACCTGTGTTGTTTTGTAGTTGTGTTGGAATTTCATGTCTACACATTTGGCAAATTGCCATATGGTATTGCCACTGTACATTCACTGGCTGGGAGGCCCTGAGGAGTCCATATGGCCACTCTCAGACATGGGGTCCAGGAGTATTGTACTGTAGATATGGGACCCTACGGGCTAGTAGAGTTGGCAGCTGCCACTGAGGAACCAGGAGCCCTGCCTCTTCTGTCTTGGTCTCCAGGCAGTGACTTCTGTGCTCAGCCTCACTGGTGCTGTAGGTAGGCTCCTCACAATGGGGAGGAATGCATGTACAATGGAAATCTTCCTCTCTGTTCCCAGTGCAGTCTACATCTGACATGAATATAAATGTTCTCTACTCCTGTGATGTCTCCTATCTTTCAGGAAGCCACAATGTTGATTTTCTGTCTTCAATTGCCCCTCCACTCTCCAATTTTGGAGTTAAAAGCCTGTGCCTCTCAGAAATCTTGCCTGCTGATTGCCTCTATCTTGGATCCATCAATGGTTTAAAATTAAATATAATGATGGTGATTTTATTTTACCAACACATTTGATTTGCTTGTTGCACATTTTACCAGGTTTTTCAGCAGTTCTGTTTTCTGGATGTCTCTTTGTTGAGAATACAAAAGTGTGAGCACACATTGGTGAGACTAAAAACATCTGAAAAATTCTTTATTGGAGAGTTTAGAACTCCAGATCATTTTTTTTTGCACTGGAATCATTTGAAAAGAGCATGAGACTAAATGTGAGTATATGTGGTCTCCAAGGCCAGATGTGTTATGTACAGGACCATATATTCATTTGGAAATTCTCTGTGTCTTGATTTTAATAAATACACTTTATTTATTTAATCACTTGCTTGATTATTGTTTGTGGTTTGTTTGTTTGATACAGGTTTTCACTATGTACCCTTGGCTGTTCTGGACAAGGTATGAAGACCAGGCTGTCCTCAAGCTCAGAAGACAAAGTCAGTCTTCTTTTCACCTTATCAGGCATGGGTGAAAATGATGAGGCCAGTCTCTTTTTGATGGAAGGCTCTAAGAAAAATTGTGTGGTTTTCTTAGTCATTCAGTTGCTTACTCCAGCATTCTCAAACCATGAAATGAATTGGAGCTTCCATTTACTAGATCTATTGCATATCTTTCATAGGATCCAGGCTCTTTTAATTGACTAAATTCTGTATAGGAGAAAGGTGCTGCAGGCTCTCTGCAGTAAGAGAGCTGGGTCTTGAAATCTCTGGTTTCACAAGGCTTTGAGTACCTGAACTTGTGCCTCATGGTGTAGAGGATCTCTGATAGTGATCCATAATTCACATGCCTTTGTCTGACAGAGTCCTGGGATTGCAGGTATGTTCTACAATATTCCCTCTCTATCTTTTAGTTACTTTGGCTACTTGTTTCTCTGTTTTTGATTATCCCAAAGAAACAATTCTTTGCGTCATTGACTCTTAATATTATTACTTTTTTCTTTTTTATTGATTTCAGTCTTCAGTTTAATTCTTTCTTGTCATCTATTCCTCTTGAGTGTTCCTCCTTCTTTTTGGTTTAGAGCTGTTAGGTGTGCTGCTAAAATGCTGATATGAGATCTTTACATTTATATAGTGGAAGTACTTAGTGTTACACACTTTCCTTTTAGTATCACCTTCAATGGGTCTCACAATTTTGGTAATGTTTTGGATTTGTTTTCAATGAATTATAGAAAATCCTGTATTTATTTCTGCAAACCTTCAATTAAGTTTACATGACTTCATAGGCTTTCTGCTCTTTCTCTTGATGAAATCTGGTTTTAATCCTTGGTGGTGTGATAGGATATATAGGGTGTTATTTCAATTTTCTTCTGTCTATTAAGACTTCTTTTGTGATTGAGTATGTGGTCAGTTTTAGAAATTTTTCCATAATGTGCTGAGGTGATATATTATCATATGTTTGTGTGAAAGAGTTTATAGATATTTGTTTGATCTCTTTGGTTTATACACCCTTTAGCTTTAGTACTTGTCTTTAAGTTTTAGCCAGATGAGCTGTTCATTGATGAGGGTGGTGTATTAAATCTCGCAATCACAATGTGTAAAGAAAAATGTGTATTTCAAGCAAATAATATATATATTTTTAGAAAAGTGGGTTCCCTTGCATTTGGGCTAAAGATTTTATTCCCTGAAATATTTTGATACTTTATATTTCCTTTTGATGTATCACCTGCCCTTAACTTTCTCTTGCAAATAATTTTGATTGAAGGACATTTTGTTGGCTATCAGAATAACTACAGCAGCTTGCTTCCTATGTTGAACTTGCTTGGAAAATCTTTTCCAACTCCTTACTCTGAGATTAGGGTATCTTTGCTGTTAAGATTTCTGTCATGTATTCTGCAGAAGGATGGACCCTGTTTTCATTTATATTTCATGGTCTGTGTTGTTTTTATCATTATTATCATTTCATACATTCCACTGTAAGTTTAGTTTCCCCTAACTCAGCTGCTCCAGTATGAACTTGCCTTCTATCCTTTCCCCCAGATCCAGTCCTTGAAAGTTTCCCTTCAGAGAGGGGTAGACTTCCCAGTGATTTCATCCAAGTATGGTATAAAAATTTAAAATGAGACTAGTCCTAATAACCTCATACCAAGTGTGAACAAGCAACCTAGTAGTTGGAAAGGGTTAACAAAAGCAGATAAAAGAGTCAGAGATTCCCCCACCACCATCTTCAGGGTCCAAAAAGGACACTAAGCTACACACTGGTATCTTATATTTAAACAAGCTAGCTCAAACCATATTGGCTTAGGATCAGTCCAAGCATGCCCTTTTGTTGGTGGTTCAGTCTCTGTGAGCCCCCATAGACCCAGGCATTTCACTGGAGGACTTTGTGTAGAATCCTTGACTCTCCTGGTCTCTCCATCCTTTTTGATTAGGTGCTGGGAGAGCCCCTCAGAAGACATTTATGCCAATCTCCTGTCTGAAAGCATAGCAGAGCATCATTAATAGTGCCAAGATTGGCTTTTTTACACAGGGTAGGTCTCATATTGGTCTAGTCATTGGTTATCCGTTCCCACAATCAATGCCATCTTAGTCCTTACACTTTTCTTCTAGGCTGGACAAAGTTTGGGTTGAAGTTTTGTCAGTGGGTTGTTGTCTCTGTCCCTCCATTTGAAGTCCCACCTGGTAGAGGAGGTCGCCACTTCAGGCTCCTTATCCTGGTTGCTAGTTATCTCAACTGAGTCATCTTCTTAGTCCCACAGGAGTCTCTCTTTTCCTGGAATTGCACCACTAGCAATTTTTATTCTTTCCAGCCCTCTTCCTCTCCCAATAATTGATCCTCAGTCCCCAACCACAGCCCTCTCCATTCCACTTCTTCCATCCTGTTTCCTCCCTCTACATAAGATGGCTATTTTATTTTGGGGTGAGGATCTTAAGCTGTCATCTAGATTCATCTTTTGAAAGAAGGCACCACTGAATTCCCCCACTGTTGTATTTAAGGGAAATCTGGACACAGGAAGCACCAGACCCTTAGAAGGAACCAGATTTACCCAGAATTATCTGGTCCCAGGAGAATGTTAATGCTAATTACAGCAAGGTGGCCCTGAACAATTTGTTGGAGCACATAGATATAAGAAAATTTGGTTGAATGTTTTGACCTGTCATATGATGATGATACCTTGCAGCCAGACAGTTTTGGGGAGTCACCATCAAAGAGATTCTTCAAGATGGGGAGAGTTGAAAGCAATCACAGTGTTGTTTCTCAGCCAAAGTGAGAAAGAATTCTTTTTTTTTCTTTTTTTGGACAGCTTTTTATTATTACTTTTTTTATGTTTTGAGTAGGTCTAAACAATGAGTTAGGTTCATTGATATCTCTTGAGACTCAGTTAGTAAGGAGAGGAAGGCTACTGTTGGTAGTAAAAAAAATAAATTCAAAAGCTGCTTGATTTTGAAATATTTATGTTTTATATATATGTAAATTCCATTTATATAAACTCATATATATGTATATAGGTATATATACATATACATATATATGTATATACGTATACATATATATACATATATATGAGTTTAATTCTTTTTAATTCTAGGTTTGCAATATTATACATTACATATATATTAAATACAATTATGTAAGTTCATATGTTACTGCCTATATACATTTCCAGTATTCTGCATTTGGTGTTGAGAATCAAATTGTTGTGTTCACCCCTGGGGTAGATTACTTCTCCCTTAGTTTCCTGTAGGGACTCAAACCTAGTGAGCTTTTCTACTTTCATGTTCTCTTCTTTTCTGGTTTTGTCCTTATTCAGGCCATGTTTAAGGCACCCAGACTGGTGACAGTTCATGAATAATCACGCTCATCAAGCTTTCTGTTCTATCCCTCACTTACAAAATGAACCCTGTGTCTCCTGGTTTGGAAATATGGTGTATACAATGTTGGCTCATCTGCTCTAATTTTTTGAGACTGTAATACAATTATATAACTTCCCTCTGCCATTTTGTCCCTCAAAACATTCCATTATACTCCACTTTACTAGTTCCAACTCTAATGTCATTCTTTTTGTAATACGTATATTACATATATAAACTTCTAGGGTGTTGATGTGTTTTTAGATGGTCTATGTAGCTTCCAATAAGTATTGTCACCCACTTGTAAGAATAAAAAAGACAGTGTTATTTAATAAATAACACACATATGCACACACAGAGAGACAAACACAACATGATTTAATGTATTTTAAAGTAGTTACTTAATGTTATTTCAACACCTTTTAGAAATTGATTCTGGTGTTGGTCGCCTTGGTTCGCCTATGGTGTATATGCAAGGTTAGAGTCTCACAACAGTGTAATGCAGCCATGATCATTCAGGCCTTTACAGCCATTGAAGCAGGACAGTATCCCCAAGCATGGTTG
>REGO01001095.1:122467-134362 GCA_010120015.1 Rhombomys opimus | reverse complement strand
GAGGCATGCATGCAGAAAGGGGGGGAGGGTGGGACGGGGAGGGAAGGAGGGAGAGACTTGTGGGGGGATACAAAAGGAATAAGGTGTATTTAATAAAAGTTAAATAAAAAATTAAAAAAAAAGAAATTGATTCTTTGCCAGTTTCACATCATGTACACCAGTCCTCATCCCTCTTCCTTAGCATCCTCCTGCCCACCCAACACATACAAAACAAAGCAAACTCTCTCTCTCTGGTAGTTGTACAGTGTCCCTTTTTCACATAATATTCCCCTTTGTTCAAAAATCTTTTCTTACAAATGTCTAAGGAATGGCCCCCTCATACACTATTGCATTTCAGAGATGAGTTAACTTAAAATCCTGGATGTGGGCCTGTGTCATAGCTGATTTGGTCTGCTGCAGCCTCTAGGGACAACACATCTGCACTTCCCCTGCAGGGGGTGGGACAAGCTCATGCAAATGCTGAAGTCAGTTGAGGGGTCATGGGTCAGTCTTCCACTCTCAGGACCTCAGGGCCAGTTCTCCCATGATGCCCAGACTATGGATAAGGTCAATTTGCCCTCACTTGAGTGATATGACACATTATGTCATTTCAGACATCCATATTATGGAACCTTTTCCAAAACAGACCATATAGTTGGTCACAAAGCAAGCCTCAACAGATACAAGAAGATTGAAATAATCCCTTGCATCCTGTCTGACCACCATAGAATAAATCTGGTCTTCAACAACAACAGAAATAGCAAAAGCCTACACACACATGGAAAATGAACAACTTCCTACTAAATGAGACCTGGGTCAGGGAAGACATAAAGAAAGAAATTAAAGTCTTTCTAGAACTCAATGAAAATTAAAACAAGGTTGTGGATTTGGAGGTGGGGGGCAAGATGGCAGCACCAGGAGAACACTGTGTCTGAGAAGTGGGACAACAAACTCCGTGCACCAACCAGGAGACTGAACTCTGGGCCCTAAAACAACAGTGATTGTGTTTTCCAGGTGAGGGGAGGCTCCCACAGCATGGGAATTGTTTGGGTCCACTCTTGGGCCACACAGCCAGAACCCGGAAGAGAACCTGGGTAACACGGGCTTTGGGTCTCCAGACCTGTGCCATAAGCCAGTGTGTCCCAATTGCTTTCCCAGGCTGATCGGTGTGCAAAACCCACAGGGAAGGAATGTTGCAAGACTGATCACAAGTCACCCACAAGTCATCACAAGTCTTTTCCTGGAAGGTCTCCTTGACCGCGGGTACCCACTGCCATCACCACTGAGCTCCCACCACACATGGAGAGCAGCTGCAAACCCAGCTCAAAATTCCTCTTGGGAGGAGGCAGGAGGCGTCCAGCAGAATCTGCCACAGACCACATTGTCTGTATCCCAACCAAAGATCTGGGCTGAGAAAACCCAGTCCTTTCGGGCACTCCCCCAAAGGCTGCCATAACCCTGCCGGCAGAGCAGAAGGATAAAGAGGCACACAGCCGCTTCTCAGTGCCAGAACTCCAGTGCTGCCAGCTGCTCCTAGCAAACAATCTTCAGCTTGAGATCTGGGATTGTGGTCATTCTACACGTCCTGAGATTCTCCTGGGTCCAGGACAAAAAGGTCTAGCAGCAAGTTCTATCACCAGTGACTCCCGGCCCCTGGCAGAGAAACCCTGGCTCAGGATCAGACTTAGAAGTCCCAACCTCTTCTGGAACTCCTCTGAGAGCACTGTCATAAGCTTGCTCTAGCAGAGGGGAACGTCAGAGGGAAAGGACAGAGAGGCAGCCTGCCAAGGACACAGCACCCTCTCTTCAGCTCACCCAGCAGCCCCTAGCAGAGAAAACCAAGCTCTGGATCTGAGGACACTCAACCCTACCTGGTACTCTCTCGGGATCAGCAAACATAGGTTCTACTGCCAGGCTGCTTCTGGCAGAGAGATCTGGGCCCGGGATCTGGGATTGAGAACACTCAACCTAACTCTTTCCCATGCCAGCCCTGGACCAGTCAACATAACCACTCCTGGCAGAGGGAAAGGACAGAGAGGCAGCATACAGGAAAGGTGGACAGCTAGTCCTGTGGCCACAGTGCCACACAGCTGACTGTTAGCCTACATGCACATTTTCCGCAGCAGGACCAAATCAGAGAGTAGAGAGCAGGGGGAACCCCTGTGCATTCCAACTGGTCCTGCAAGAGAGTGAGTGAGCCTTCTAGGGAGAGTTTGCCCCAGACTCAGAGCCTCTCCACAGAAGCAATCAGAGGAGATCCTTGCCACCCACACCCCTAGTGTGGGCATCATAGGGATTCTTGAGATAGTGACCCCAATGTTGAAGCCTCTACCTTGAGGGTCCACCAGTGTAATCCAGGCAAACAATCCCTGGATCTCAGACAGAACTGGGTAATAGTGGCTTGCAGGCCACTGCAATAGTCAGAGAATCTGCTCATTTACACTGCGCCCCCTAAAAGCGCACGCGAATAGCACCAGCATCACATTCCTTACTTAGGCAAATCTCCCAAACCAGTGAACCTCTCTCATCTTCCTGAAAAAACAGTCCAGAAAACAGTAAGACATGATCATAGCCCTAACTACAATCTCAAGGAACAAACAGTGAGGATTATAAATAACCAGATGACTAGAGGCAGACATAAGAACACTCCCAACAAAAATCAGGACATAATGACCTCACCAGCAACCCCACAAAACAATGGACACTTCAATTCACTAGATATACAAGAAAACGACCTCAAAACAATGTTTCTCCAGCTATTAGAGGCCCATAAAGATGAAATGAACATAGCCCTCAGAGAAATAGCCAAAGAAATCAAGACTAACCAAGAGGAAACAAATTGTGCTCTCAGAGAAATGACCACGAAAATTGAGGCAAACAAAGTAGAAACACACAAAGCTCTCAAAGAAATGTTCACACAAATGAAGGCAAATAAAGAAGAAATAAACAAAGCTCTCATTGAAATACAGGTAATTATAGCCAAAGAAGTAGAGGCACATTAGTGATACATAGACAGGAAATAGACAAAAAAAAAAAAAATAGAAGCTGTCATTGAAAATCAGGACTCCATGTTCAAACAGATGAAGGAAATGTTGCAAAACATATAACACGATAAACCTTCTAAAATCTGTACATCTAAAGAAAGTAATCAAGAGAGAGGACTCTGACTAAAATGCTCAGTCCCCCTCCCAAAAGTCGAAGAGGAAGGAGATCAGAAGATGAAGAAAACAGGAAACAGTCTAGGAACCTGCCACAGAGGGCCTCTGAAAGGCCCTGCCCTGCAAACTATCAAAGCAGATGCTGAGACTTATGGCCAACTTTTGGGCAGGGTGCATGGCATCTTATGTAAGAAGTGTGAAAAAGTAAGATCTGGAGATGACAGGAACCCCACAAGGAGAGCAATAGAACCACAAAATTTGAACATAGTGGTCTTCCCAGAGACTCATACTCCACCCAAGTACTAGGCATGGAGATAACCTAGAACACCTGCACAGATGTAGCCCATGGCAGTTTAGTGTCCAAGTGGGTTCCATAGTAATGGGAAGCGGGACTGCCTCTGACAAAATCTGATTGGCCTGCTCTTTGATCACCATGCTCTGAAGGGGGAGCAGCCTTACCAGGCCACAGAAGATGACAATGAAGCCACTCCTGATGTGATCTGATAGACTAAGATCAGAAGGAAAGAGAGGAGGTCCTCCCTTATCAGAGGACTTGGGGAGTGGCATGCATGAAAAAGGGGGAGGAAAAGTGGAATTAGGAGAGGAGGAGAGAGGCTGCCTATGGGGGGGTACAAAGTGAATAAAATGTAATTAATGAAAATTAAAATACAAAATTTAAAAATTTCCAGCTATACCACTCTTGGGCATATATCCATTAATGTTCATATAACAACAAGAACATTTGTTTGACCATATTTGTAGCAGATTTATGTGATAGAACCAGAATCTGGCACAACACAGTTATTCCTCAACTGAAGAATAGATACTCAACCATCAAAAAGAATGAGATCATGAGATTTGCGGACAGAGAGTGCGAACTGGAAACATCATCCTGAGTGAGGTTACAAAGAAGCAGAAAGACACATGGTACATACATATAAGTTGATATTAAACATATAATATAAAATAAACATACTAAAATTTGTACACCTAAAATATCTCAGCAAAGAGGATGATCCTGGGCAAGATGTTCAATCCTCATTCAGAAAGGCCAGTTTAATGGACATCTAAAGTAGGAGACAACAGGATACAGAACAGAAGCCTAACACAGAGTGCTTCTGAAAGACCATATCTAGCAGGTAGATACTGAGGATCATTGCACATTTTTATTTTCCTCATCTGAATTCACATTTCATAAGTGGACCCTATGAAGAAAATTGACCATTTCATGTAGATATTAATATTTTGTGGCATATCTGCATTTGAAGGAGAATTACTATTTTTTTTATTTCCTCAGTGCCTGTCATTATAACTTGATTTTTGTTAATGTGGAAAGTGTCTCTCTGCCTTCTAGTAAAATTGTCTAAGGGTTGAATTATCTTGTCGATTTTCTCAAAGAATCACCTCTTGGTTTCACTTAGTTGATATTTTGAATGGTTCTCTTTCTGCTGTACTGAACCAGAAAAGCAAATGCTGCATGTTCTTATTTGAGGTTCCTAGTGTCAAGTAATTCTATGTAAATACATTACCTGGAATAATCACAGAAACCAAAATGTTAAAAGTTTTTTAAATTAAAACCAAGAAAATGAACAAGCAAGATGCAAGTAATCTTAAAGTAGTAATAGGAAAACAGCAGTCTTAAGTTTGGGATTGAGTGTGATATAAATAGGAGAATTTAACATAATAAGGAAACATATTCATTTCAGCCCTGAAGTTTTCTCTAGGGAAAATCTCTCCTAGAGAGTGTATGCATCTTTGTTCACCCTTGGACCTCCATTTGTGCCATTAAGTTGCTTGTAAGAGATGTCTCTAATATGTAGGACTTAGTGCTATCAACTTTGCATTTAATACAGCTTTCACTGTGTTCCATCATTTTAAATATTATGTGCCTTCATTTTCACTGAATACTGGAAAATCTTTAATTTCTTTATTTGTTCCGTGTCTTACTTTTCATTGAGTAGAAAATTGTTTAGTTCCTAAGAGAAAAGTGTTTAGTTCCTTAGGCTTTTTAAATTTCTGTTGTTGTTGAGGTTTAGCTTTATTTCATGTTGGTCTGATAGGCTCCAAGGAATTATTTCCATCTTCTTGTGTGTGTTAAATCTTCCCTTTTGACTGATTACATGGTCAGTTTTGGGAAGGATTTCATATGAAGAGGAAGAAAATTCTTTTGTATTTGGTTGAAAAGTTCTCTGCATATCTGTTGGTTCCATTTGATTCATAACATATGTTAGTGTTCCTTTTTCTTGTTTAATGTATGTTGAGTTGAACTGCCTTTTTTGAGAGTGGGGTGTTGAGGTATCCCACTTTTAAAAATTAGAGGACTATACGTGGCTTAAATTTTATTAATGTTTATTTTACAGGTGTTGTTGTGGCATGGATATGTGGCATAGATATTCATAATTGAAATTTAATCTTTGTGAGGTTTTTCATTGATATTGTCCTTTCTTACCTTTTTGGATTAAATTTGATTTAAATTCTATTTCATTAGATATTAGGATGGTGACTAGAGCTAGCTTTTTGTGTTCTTTACATTGGAAAACTTTTTAAAATACATTTTAATTTCAGGAAATATGTTTCATTGTGGCTGAGGTGTGCTTCTTCTATACAGAAGAAAGATGGATCCTTTTTACAAATCCATTCTTTAGTCTTTTCTAATTTAATTTAATTTTATTAAGTACACTGTGTTCACTTTGTATCCCCCCTAAGCCCCTCCCTCCTTCCCTTCCACTCCTACTCTCCCTCCCCCTTTTTATGCATGTCCCTCCCCAAGTCCACTGATAAGGGACGTCCTCCTTTTCTTCCTTCTGATCCTAGTCTATAAGATCTCCTTAGGAGTGTCTGCATTATCATTGTTTGTGGCCTGGTAAGGCTGCTCCCCATCAGGGGGTTGAGATCAAAGAGCAGGCCAATCCTTTTATATCAGAGGCAGTCCTGTTCCAATTACTATAGAACCTATTTGGTCAATGAACTGCCATGGGCTACATCTGTGCAGGGGTTCTAGGTTATCTCCATGTGTGAAATTTGGTTAGAATATGAGTTCCTGGAAAGACCCATGTACACAGTTTTGGTTCTGTTGCTCTCCTTGAGGAGCTCCTTTTCTCTCCAGATCTTACTTTTTCCCATGTCTTTCATAAGATTCCATGCACTCTGCCCTACAGTTGGACATAAGTGTCAGCATATGTTTTTATAGTCTGAAGGGCAGAGCCTTTCAGAGGCCCTCTGTGGCAGGTTCCTAGATTCTTTGCTGTTTTCTTCATCTTGTGATGTCTATCCTCTTTAATTTTCAAGACAGGGATTGAACATTTTACCCAGAATCCTCCCTCTTGATTATTTCCTTTAGGTGTGCAGACTTGAGTTGGTTTATCATATATTATATGTCTATATGAGTGTGTTTATATCATGTGTGTCTTTCTGATTCTGGGATAGCTCAATTAGGATGATCCTTTCCAGTTCCTACCATCTGAATACAAATATCATTATTTCCTCATTTTTCATTGCTGAGTAACATTCCATTGAGTAGATGTATGACAATTTCTGCTTCCATTCTTCAGTTGAGGGGCATTTTGATTGTTCCAGCTCCTGGCTACTACAAATAATGCTGCTTCAAACAAGGTTGAGCAAATGTCCTTGTTGTGTACCTGAGCTCCTTTTGGATATATGCCTAGGAATGGTATAGCTGGATCTTGAGGAAGCACTACTCCTAGTTGTCTGAAAAAGCACTAGATTGCTTTCCAGAGTGGTTGTGGTGCCACAAACAACCAGTAGGATTTTCTGAAGGATGCAGTGGCAGGAGGATCACAAGTTCAAGACACAGTATATTTGGATCTCAAGGTATCACAATTCCTATTTTCCTGAGAAAGTGACAGATCAGTATTGAATATGGATGTACAATGTTACTTGTCTAAAAGCAATAGAGCAGTGCTCCCATTTCTCCACTCCTTCCTAAGTAACTATTGTCATTTGAGTTTTTCTTCTTAGCTAAGAAACTTATGAAAGGAAAGTTAGAAAGACATGGAGAGGACAGGAGTTCCACAGAGTGAGCAATAGAACCAAAAAATCAAGGTCCTGGAGTCTTTTCTCAGACTCATTCTGCAAATTAAGTTCATTCATGGATATTATCTAAAACCCCTGCACAAATGTAGTACAGAGCAGCTCAGTCTCCATGTGGGTATCCCAGCAAGGGGAACAGAGTCTGTTTCTGATATGAACTCAGTGCCTCACTCATTGATAACCCCCCCTGAAGGGGTAGGCAACCATATGAAGCCACAGGGAATGACAATGCAGCCAGTAATGATGAGACCTGAAAAGCTGGGGTAAGATGGAAAGAGGAGGAGAATCTCCCCTTTCTGTGAACTGCAGGAGGGGCATGGGAGGAGATAAGGGAGGAAGAGAATGATTGGGAGGGACTGAAGGAAGGGGCTAGGCTACAAAGTGAATAAATTGTAATGAAGGGAAAAAAGTGGAAAAGAAATAAAGAGAGAAATAATCCCATATCAGCTTAGGAAATAGATGTTGTCATTAAAAGTCTCCCATCTGATAAAGCCATGACCACATGTTATCACAAGGAATTAGAGCAGACCTACAATACATATTATTCTAGAAAGAGAGCTAGTAACAATACTTATTATTCCAGAAAGTACAAGCAGAAGCACCACTACCAAACTCATTCTATAAACCACCGTTGCCTTGATAAAGTAAACTGCCCAAAGATCAAAAAAGAAAGAGAATTTCAGAGCAACCTCCCTTTGAGCAGTGATGCTACAATAGTCAACAAATTATTCACAACCCAAGAACACAAGAACAAATTAAAAGTTTCATTCATTAGGAATAAGTTGCCTTCAATCCTGACATGTAGTTATGGTTCAATGATCAGTAATTCATTCACTGCATAAACAAGAGAAAGAAATAAATCCACACGATTACCTTCTTAGATGCAGAAAAAAGAATTTCACAATATTAAACACACATTTATGTGGAAAGTCTTGGAGTTATCTTGAATAAAAGACTGAAACATAAAAATAATTAAGGCAAAACACAGGAACCCTACTGCTGTTATGAAATGTAATTGAAACTCAAAGCAATTATACTAAAACCAGAATCAGGACATGGCTGCACACTCTCTGAGAATGTCTCCAAGGTAGAACTTGAAGTCCTATAGCTAAAACTATAACTAAAAGAGATTGAGGGCATACAAATTGGAAAGGAGGAAATCTCACTCTTTGTGACTAGTATGATAGTATACATAAGAGATCACCTAAATTCTAACAGGCAACTCCCAGAGCTGATAAACATCCTCAGCAATATGGATAGAAACAAAATTAACTAAAAAAAAATAACAGTAGCCCTTCTCTATATAAAAGAATATTGATGTGAGGAAGAATTTAGAGAAAAAAAAACATCCTTCAAAATAGCCAAAAAACAGACAACAAAAACAAAACATTTTATATCTAATTTATTGCTGTATCTCTAACCAAGCAAGTAAAAAACAAAATCTGTATGGTGAGAACTTCAGTTGTGAATAGAAAATAAATAAATGAAACTGAAGATTTTAAAAGATGAAAACAACTCACATGCTCATGGATTAATTGGATTAACACAGCATAAAGAGACACCTTATCAAAAGCGATCCACTGACTTAATACAATTGCCTTGAAAATACAAATGAATTAATTAAATTAATTAATTAATTTAATGAATTACTAATTTAATTATTTATTTATTTATTACAGTTTATTCATTCTGTATCCCACCTGCAGCCTCTCCTTTATCCACTCCTATACCCATCATTCCACTCTCTTCTCTGCCATTACCCTTCCCACAGTCCATTGATAAGGGACAAACACCTCCCCTTCCATCTGATCCTAATATATGGGGTCTCATCAGAAGTGTGGGCATTGTTTTCCTCTGTGGCCAGGTGAGACTGCACCGTCCTATGTGGAAGGTGCTCAAAGAGCAGGCCATTGATTTGATGTCAGAGACAGATCCTATTGCCATTACTAGGGAATTCCACTTGAATTCAAATGGCTGAGCTGAAGCCATTTGAACATAGCTACATCTGAGGAGAGATTCTAGGTTATTTCCATGAATGGTCCTTGGTTGAGATTATCAGTCTCAGAAAATATACCTGTGCCCAGATTTGTTTCTCTCCTAGTTGAGTTCCTGCAGCTTCCATTCCTTTCTCTCTCTCCTTACATCCATAAGGTTCCCTGCCCTCTGCTCAAAGTATGACTATTAGTCTCAGCCCCTGCTTTGATACCCTGTAGGCAAGTTTCTTTCACAGGCCCTTTGATTAGCTTCTTGGTATTTTAGAGATTTTAATATAATTATCTTGTATTATGTGTCTAATAACTACTTCTCAAGGAGTACACACCATATGTGTCTTTCTGCTTCTGAGATACCTCATTCAGGATGATTTTTTCTAGTTCCATCTTTAGCAAGAAATTCCATTGAGTAATTGAACCACAATTTCTGTATCCATTCCTCAACTGAGGCATGTGTGGATATTTTCCAACTTCTGGCAATTACAATAAAACTGCTACAAACAAGGTTGAACAAATTTCCTGGTTGTATATTTGAGAATATTTGTAATACATGCCTAGGAGAAGTATAGCTCAAGTTTTAGGTAGCACCTATTCCTAATTGTCTGAGAAAGTGTCATATTGTTTTCCAAAGTGGTTGCAGAAGTTTACATTTGCACCAGCTATGGAGGTGTGTTGTGCTTTTTCCACATCTTCCTCAGCATGTATTGGCACTTGAAGTTTTTATCTTAGCCATTCTGATGGGTGTAAGATGAATTCTCAGAGTCAACTTGATTTGCCTTTTTCTGTGTTCAAAAACTTGAGCATTTCTTTAAGTGTTTCTCTGCCATTCAATATTCCTCTTTTGAGAATTTTCTCTTTATCTCTGTACCCCAAATTATAATTGCATTCATGAATTTATTGTTTTTTGAGTTGTTTATATATATCCTGGATATTTGCCCTCACTCAGATACAGGTTTGGTGTAGATATTTCCAAATATGTAGGCTGTGGTTTTGATATGATGACAGATTTCTTTGCTCTATATAAGATTTTCAGTTTCATGAGGTCCTATTAACTGTTTGTTGCATTTACTACCTGAGAAGTTATTGTTTTCTTCAGAAACTTGTCTTATGTGACAACGATTTTTATGCACTTCTCCACTTTGAAAGTATCTGATTTTACGTTGAGGTCTTTGATCCACTTAATTTTAGATTTGAGCAGGGTGATAAATATCTATTTGCATTTTTACATGTAGATATTCACATAGACCAGCTGTATTTGTTAAATATAATTTTTATTTTTCCCATTGTATGCTTTTGCCAACTTTTTCACAAATCAGGTGACCGGTTGTGTGAGTGTTTATTTCTGGGACTTCTATTTGCTTCCATTGAAACACCAGCCTCTTTCTGTGCCAATAACAGACAGTTTTGATTACTGTTGCTCTATTGTACTGCTTGAAACCTGGGATTAAGGTGATTCCAGAAGATCTTTGCTGGAAGAGGATTGTTTTAGTGATTCTGCATTTCTTCTTATTCCATATTAAGTTGAGGATTTTTCTTTCAAGGTCTGTAAAGAATTGTGTTGGTAATTTGATGGGATTTGCTTTGGATCTGGTGATAGCTTCTGGTAAGGTTGGCATTTTATACAGTTTTATTCATGCCAAACCATGAGCATGGCATAGTTTTTCATTTTCTAGTCTAGTCTTCTTTGCTCACTCTCTCTCTTTTTCTCAAGAATTGTAAGTTTTTTTTTATTTTTTCCTTGTGTGTTTTCTTTGCTTTGGTTTTTCTTCAATATCTGACTTGCTTGGTTAGAGTCACACCAAACTATATTATGTCCTTCATTGCTATTGTGAATGATATTCTTCTACTTATATCTTTTCTTGGCCAGTTTGTTTTTTGTATACAGGAGATCTACATGCATTTTTGAGTTAAGTTTGTATGCAGCCACTTAGTGAAGGAGTTCATCCTCCATAGGAATTTCCTAATAGAATTTGGAGAGCCACTCATACATGCTATCGTATCGTATGCAAACACTTTGACTTCTTTCTTTCCAATTTATGTTCCCTTGATATCCTTTAATTTTATTATCACTCTAGCAAGAATTTCAAGCACTATGTAGAAGTCATATGGAGAGAGTGGGCAACCTTGCCTTGTCTCAGATTTCAGTGGGATTGATTTCAGTTTCTATCTGTTGCATTTGAGGTTGGCTATAGGCTTGCTCTATGTTGCTTTTACTAGGTTTAGGCAAGTGATTTGAATGCCTGATCTCAAGAATTTAAACATGAATGGGTGTTGGATATTGTTACATGCTTTTTCAGCATTTAAGGGCCTTCTTTTTTTTTTTTGCATTCTTTGTTGATTATTTCTGTAACAATTTTCACAAACGAAAGTGATGTGAAATTCTCTATCATTGTTAGGTCTTAATGAGATTTACTTTGCCCCGACCCACGGAACCTAGTTATTTGTGGGGACTTCGAAGAGGACCAGGCCTGAAAGAAAAATGGGTGAGAGAGAAGAACAGACTCAAGCAAATGTGCACTTGTCAAGAGTCAAATTTTATTGGGCCAAAGCAGGATTTTAAGGCAAAGCAAAAACAGGTTATATTATTACAAAAAGTTCTGAAACTGCCAAATATATTATTATTTTTTAAATAACTTTCCTGTAGCAGATAACATAAAGGTAACATAAACAAACTCCAAGGAACTTAGAACAAGTTTTAAGAAACTAGGTGAAAACAT
>REGO01001095.1:75644-110431 GCA_010120015.1 Rhombomys opimus | reverse complement strand
TTGCAGGCAAATGGTGGGATCTAGAAAACATCATTCTGAGTGAAATATCCCAGAAGGAGAAAGACAAACATGGTATATACTCACTTATATAGACCTATAAGATATGATAAACATAATGAAATCTACACACCTACAAAAGATAATCAAGAGAGCAGTATAGCTGGATCTTGAGGAAGCGCTATTCCTAGTTGTCTGAAAAAGGGACAGATTGATTTCCAGAATGGTTGTACAAGTTAACATTCCTACCAGCAGTGTAAGAGGGTTCCCCTTTCTCCACAAGATCTCCAGCATATGTTGTCTTTTGAGTTTTGGCCATTCTAATGGGTGTAAGGTGAAATCTCAGGGTCATTTTGATTTGCATTTCCCTGATGGCTAATGATATTGAGCATTTCTTTAAGTTTTTCTCTGCTATTCAATATTCCTCTATTGACTGTTTTCTGTTTAGCTCTTTTCCCCATTTTTTAGTTGGGTTACTTGATTTGTTGCTTTTCCAATTATTTAGTTCTATATATATACTAGATATTAGCCTCTGTTACATAGAGGCTTGGTGAAGATATTTTCCCAATCTGTAGGCATTTGTTTTGTTTTGATGACATTGTCCTTTGCTTCACAAAAGCTTTTCAGTTTCATGAGGTCCCATTTATTGATTGTTGATCTTAGAGCCTGTGCTGTTGGTGTTCTGTTCAGGAAGTTGTCTCCTATGCCAATGAGTTCAAGGGTATGCCCACTTTTTCTTCTAACCGATTTGATGTGTCTGGTTTTATGTTGAGGTCTTTGATCCACTTCAATTTTGGTTTTGTTCAGGGTGATAAGTATAGAGGTATTTGCATTTTTCTACCTGTAGACATCCAGCTAGAGTGGCACCATTTGTTGAAGATGCTAATTTTTTTCCATTGTCTGGTTTTGGCATCTTTATCAAAAATCAGGTGTTTGTAGGTGTGTGGATTTATTTCTGGGTCTTCTATTTGGGTAGATTGATCCACTATTCTGTTTCAATGCTAGTACCATGCAGATTTTATTACTCTTGCTCTATAATACAGCTTGAGATCAGGGATGGTGAAAGGGATCCCCAGAAGATCTCTTATTATAAAGGATTGTTTAGTAATTCTGGGTTTCTTGTTTTTCCATATGAAACTGAGATTTTTTTTCTTTCAAGGTCTGAAAAGAGTTGTGTTGGTAATTTGATGGGAATTGCATTGAATCTGTAGATTGCTTTTGGTAAGATGGCCATTTTTACTATATTAATCCTGCCACACTATGAAAATGGGAGATCTTTCCGTCTTTTGGTATCTTCTCCTAATTCTTTCTTCAGATAATTGAAATTTTTTTTCATACAAGTCTTTGACTTCCTTGGTTAGGGTCACATCAAGGTACTTTATGTCTTTGACTGAATACAAGAACACATCAAATGTATCATTCACTATGACCAAGTAGGCTTCATCCCAGGTATGCAGGTTTGGTTCAATATATGGTGCCCCGACCTGTGGGACCTAGTTATGTGTGGGGGCAAACGGGGTTGCAGACTGTAAAAGATGAGTGAGCAGGAGAAAGGAAGGACTCAAGCAAATGTGCACTTGTCAAGAGTCAAAATTTATTGAACTGAAGTAGGCTTTTAAGGCCAACCTTAGATAGGGGCGGGGTGAGGGAGGAATGCAGAGTAGAATCCTTTTTTACTCAGGGAGGGGTAGGTTGGAAAAGCACACTTTAGAGCCTCTCAACTCAGGGAGGAGTAGGTTGGAAAGGCACACTTTAGAGCCTCTCAACTCAGGGATGGGCAGGGTGGAAGTTACAGAATCTTCTTGGCCCGGGGCCTGGAACACTTTGTAATTATTTTAGGAAGTCAAGGTACAGTTAGCACATTTCTGTAACTGTCAAGCAGGATGTTGGTCAAACAGGTGCAGCAGGGTGGGGGAAATGAGAAAAGGTCAGAGGTTTCTCAGGGCTTGTCTCCAACAATATGGAAATACATTAATGTGATCCACCATATTAAAAAAAGGAAAAAATAATAATAATCTCCTTAGATGTGAAAAGGCATTTGACAAAATCCAACTGTCATTTTATTTAAAGTATTGGAGAGATCAGGGACACAAGGCACATATCTAAATATACTAAAGACAATATACAGCAAGCCAACATCAAAATCAACAGAGAGAAACTGAAAGAAATCCCACTGAAATCAGGGATAAGGCAAGGCTGCCCACTCTCTCCATATCTCTTCAACATAGCTCTGGAAGTCCTTGATAGAGCAAAAAGACAATTGAAGGACATAAAGTGGATACAAATCAGAGGAGAGGAAGTCAAATTATCACTGTTTGCAGATGATATGAGTATCCCCAAAATTTCTACCAGAGGACTCCTGCAGGGGATAAACATCTTCAGCAAAGTGGCTGGATACAAAATTAACTCAAAAAAAATCATATGTATAAAAAAAGGGAAAAGAGCTAATAAATTAGGGAAACAAAAGGAACTATGCTATCTAACAAGGCCATACCTCCTAACCCATACCAGACATTTTCTCACTGGGTATTCCACATGTAAATAGATGGGCTTCAAGGAGACATTGCAATTCAAATCACCAGGAAGCATAAGATGGAAGGACGTCTATGCTAAAAGAACATTGTTATCCTGAAAGTTTGTCTTTCAATACAATGACTAAGTCCCAGTTACTTCCATGTTCTAAAGGACAGGACTGACAATCTCCTTTGGGGAAAATGTGGAATTTCCAAAATGGAGTATTCTTAAGTCAAGAAAATGACATTCTGATATTTTCAGACAAATGGATGGAACTAGGAAAATTCATCCTGTGAAATTACTAAAATGCAGAAAGACAAATATGTTATGTATTCACTCATTAGGAGGTCTACTTACAGTTTGGGGAAAAGTTCCAAAATGCCATCTCTTGTGAAGGAATCAGTCTTCCACTACAGGGATTAGATGTCAGTTAATTGAGTTGTTGAGCTAGGACAATCTACACAAAATATTTCAAGCAACCTAGGCTGGTGTTATTAAAATTTGTTGCTCTCTTACTTAACTTGATAGATCAGTGCCATTTCCTTGTATTCACAGAGATGTTTCCTTCTGCATAAAATGGGATTACATACCTCAGAGACCCACAGTCTGATAATATGCAGAGAACTTAAAACACTCAGTTCATGGGATTTCCCTATAAAAATCTTCCTCCCCTCCAAGCTCTGGGAAGCCTTCAGGAGAGGAGGAAGGAAGAGTTTCATAAGTGGAGGTAATTGAGGACACAAGGAGAACAATGCCCTCAGAATGATGCTGCAGAGGAAGACAATGTAGCCATCCTTGATGAGACCTTGGTAAGCTATGGTCCGATTGAAGGGGAGTAGGACCTCCCCTAACAGGTAACTAGAGAAAGGGCATAGGGGTAGAAGAAAGAGGGTGGGTGGAACTGGAAGGAGAAAAGGAAGGGGCAGTAGAGGAGATAAAAAGTGAACAAATCATAATAAATACATAAGAAAATCTGTGATCAAGGTGATGATGTATAAAGCTCTTTGGGATGGCTTCATCTTGTGGGTGGATCCTGGGTGCAGCAAGGTTGAACTCAGTTTTCTTTAAGGGGTTGGCATTGAGACTCTGATCATGTTCCAATGAGTAGATGAACAATACATACTTTAATTGATGTATTTTAAATAAAAACAAATATTTTAGTGTGACACAGGGGTAGGAATCTGAACATGGGAGCAATAGAAAAGGATTGTAATGTATGTTATATGAAATTCCCAATAATCAATAAAAATAATACATTGACAGCTTTTCAATTACTTTATCATGGAGAAAAGATTCCGCTAAAGGAGGGCAGAGTTTAACTTTGTAAGGCATGCTTTCCAAGAACTCATTATGTAGCAGAGAATCCTAGCCATGAACTAGTGGTTACCCAGCTACCTCAGATGCCATGAACTCAGGTGGCAATTCTGAACAAGCAGTCCTGGTACTAATATTATGCTTAGAGGTCTTGTCTGAAGGACCACAACATGAAACAAAGCTGCTCTTATGTCCTAGGCATATAGCAAGGAAACATTTCACTGTCCTGAAGTCCCAGTTTTAACTGTAAGTCCCAGGAACAGGAGCATTCCTCAAGAACCACTGAGTAGGACACAGCTGCATATCAAGCCAGGTCAGCCTGGCAACCCTGCTCATAGTGGATTGCCAACACTAGTGTCAAACATCACTAGGTTTCAAATAATATCTTGCCACTCAGTCCTCTTTATACTCACCTATATCTCTATTTCAGCCAAACCAGTCCTTGGTATTATCTAGTTTCCCACTCATTTCCCTGCTTTTAAAGACTCATTACACCAGGGAACCCTAGACCCTGCCAACCTATTGTATCAATAAGAATGTGAAGGTATATTTAGTGAATACATGAGTAACTGCTCAGTCAAAGTCAAAACCTAGGAAATTTCAGATCCAAAATCACAGTAGGAGACCACGTTTTCATTCAGTACAATCTCCTTAATCTAACATCACATTGAAGCTTTACTACTTAGAAAGATGACTTATTAAGTAAACACAAAAGTTTCATTTTCTACCTGACATTTTCACAGAGATAAACAGGAATTAGTGTGTGGGATCTGGATAAGAGATGAAATAAAGTCTTATTTGGTTTCCCAAGAAAAAGTAACCTGTGCACAGGATCAGAGATACTGGACACTTATTACTCATCTCCATGGAAACCTCAAGATTCTCTCAGGTGCTGAATGGCTGATAGAAAGAATGATGTAATGAAACAGGTGAAAGCCAGTAAGAGTTTCAGAGGCCAGTTATTAAATTGGCTTGAGAAAAAGGCTGAGCAGCTATACATGCCTCAATCTGGGCAGCTGAAAGTATACAATCCAGAGATGACAGTTACTGTATCAAAGACTTATTTCAGGAAAATTATCTCATATTTCTTTCAAGTGGTCATTAATACAGTCATGTGTCCTTGACATGTGAGTTTCACATTATCACACATTCCATTATTATTTATTAAATGCACAGATATGTTCTCAGTCAGCGAATTTCTTAAGGTGAAAATGTTCCCTGACCAAGGCAACTCCTTGAACAAAAAGCTTTGAAATAGAACCTTTATATTTTTACATAGACTGTCCCTGATATCAAATCAGCAAGCATTCACCTTGTTGTAGTCCTTCAGCTGATCTGAGAGCTTATCATATTGAACTGCAAGTGACAGGCAGAGACAGAGACAGAGAGAGAGAGAGAGCTAGAGAGACAGATTCAGAATTAGAGAGACCAACATCTACAAAAACACAGATATAAAGTAACAGAGACCTAGATACAGAGACTCCATTCTGTCTGGTCACTTTCCTTGGCATATCAACCTCATAGCACATCCTCTCATAATATAACTACAAAAGGAATAATTTTAACTAACAAGGACATACCTCCTAACACTTTACAGACTGTTCCTCATTGAGAACTCCACATTTAAATAGATGAGCTTCAAGGGGAAATTACACTTCAAATCACCAGGAAGTAGAAGATGATGTAAGGGACTTCTAGGGTAAAAGAACACAGTTATCCTGATACTTTCTCATTTAATATAATGATTAAAGTCTCAGTAACTTCCAAGTTCCAAAGAACAAGTCTGGCAATCTCTTTGGAAAAAATGTGGAATATTTTCATAATGGAGTATTATTCAGCTAAGAAAATGACATCACAATATTTTCAGGCAAATGGATGGAACCAGGAAAAATCATCCTGAGGGAAGTAACTAAAATGCAGAAAGAAATACGGTATGACCTCACTTATTAGAGGTCTCCTAATAGTGAGGGGCTAAGTTCCATTTGGGCATCATTTGTGAGCACACCAGTTTTGCACTAGGGGGACTGGGAGGCAGTTAATTGTGCTGTAGGGCCAGGGCATCCTACAGAAATTTTCAAACAACCCAGGCTGATTATTAAAATAGGTTGCTGACTGCCCTCAACTGATAGATCAGTGATGTGTTCTTGTACACACAAAGATGCTTCCTTCTGCATCAAATGGGAATGCATACAGATCCACAGTCTGATAGTATGCAGAGAGACCTTAAAACACCCAGGTCTAAATGGGCTTTCCCTACGAAATTCTTCCTTCCCTCAGATATGTGGGAAGGCTGTAGGTTAGGAGGCAGGAAGAATGTGATAAGTAGAGGGAATTGAGGACACAAGGTGAACAATGTCCTGAGAATCAGGCCACAGAGGAAGATGATGCAGCCAGGCTTGGTGAGACCTGATAAGCTAGGGTTAGGTAGAAGGGGAGGAGAACCTCCCCTATCAGGGAACTAGAGAAAGGGCATAAGGGTATAAGAAGGAGGGTGGGTGGGCCTGGAGGGAGAAGGAAAGGGGGCAGAAGATGGGATACAAAATGAACAAATCATATTCAATAAGTACATAAGAAAAACTGTGATCATGGTGATGAAGTATAGAGCTCTTCGGGACTGATGGCTACTTCTTCACTTTGAAGCTTCCCTAACTTAGGAACCTGTCCAGTTAAATGAACATTAAAGTTTCATTTCCTACCTGATATTGTCACAAAAGTAATCAGGACTAAAGATGTGGGATCTAGATAAAGGGATGAGATAAAGTCCTGTTGGTTTTCACAAGAAAAAGTCATGTGTGCACAGGATCAGAGACACTGGA
Source organism: Rhombomys opimus (assembly GCA_010120015.1). Classification (NCBI taxonomy): domain Eukaryota; kingdom Metazoa; phylum Chordata; class Mammalia; order Rodentia; family Muridae; genus Rhombomys; species Rhombomys opimus. The sequence continues at coordinate 103,790 of REGO01001095.1, read as the reverse complement.
CACTGCAGAAAGTTTGTTTACTCATCTCCACGGAAATCCAAAGATTCCCTCAGATGCTGAATGGCTGAGAAGGAGAATGATGTCATGGAACATATGAAATCCAGTAAGAGTTTCAGGAGCTAGTTATTAAAAGGGCCAAGTGAACAGTGTGCTTCAGAGAAAGTCTGAGCAACCCTAGATGCCTCAATTTGGGCAACTGAAAGCACAGAACCCAGTAATGATAGTTCCTGTGTCCAAGGCTCTTAGTTCAGGAAAAGTGTCACATATTTCTTTCAAGAGGTCTTTAATAAAGTCACCAGTCCTTGACATGTGAGTGTTACATTATGACAGATTCCATTATTATTTGTTAAATGCACAGATATGTCCTTAGTCAGTGAATTACTTACTGGGAAAACACTCCCTGACAAAGGCAACTCTTTAAACAAAAAGCATGTAATTGGGACCTTGCTCATATTTTTACAGTGACCATCCAGGATGGCAAGCAGCCATCTTGTTGTATTCCTTCAGCAGAACTGAGAATTTCTCATAGTGAACCACAAGCAGAAGGCAGAGATAGGGTGACAAGAGAGAGAGAAAAATCTAGAGAAACAGATTCAGAAATAGAGATGCCGAGACTGACAGAAACAAAGTTATAAATTGATAAAGACTGAGAGACAGAGTTTCCTTTCTGTCTGGTAACTTTTATTGCCATATCAGCCTCCAAGCACACCCTCCTACAGAATAACACCAAAAGGAAATATATTTTTTCTATAGTTTTTTATTTTAGTTTTTATTAATTACACTTTATTCACTTTGTATCCCCCCTTAAACTCTTCCCTCCTCTCCTCCCAATCCCACCAGCCCTCCCCCTTGTCCACTATTGGCCCCCCTCAAGTCCACTGATGGGGGGTTCTTCCTCTTCTTCCTTCTGTTCCTAGTCTATCAGATTTCATCAGAAGTAGCTGCATTGTCTTCCTCTGTGGCCTGGTAAGGATGCTCCCCCATTAGGGTGAGGTGATCAAAGAGATGGCCAGTCAGTTCATTTCAGAGGCAGTCCCTGTTCCCATTACTATGGAAGCCCTTTGGACACTGAACTGCCATGGGTTACATCTGTGCAGGGGTTATAGGTTATCTCCTTGCATGCTACTTGGTTAGAGTTTGAGTCTCAGGAAGAAACCTGTGCTCACAGTTTTTGATTCTGTTGCACTCCTTGTGTAGTTCCTGTCCTCTCCAGCTCTTATATTTCCCTCTTCTTTCATAAGATTCCATGCACTCAGCCCAATAGTTGGCCATAAGTCTCAGCATCTGCTTTGATAGTGTGCAGGACAGAGCTTTTCAGACACCATCTGTGGCAGGCTCCTAACTTGTTCTCTGATTTCTCCTTCTTCTGATGTCCATCCTATTTGCCTTTAGAGATTTGGATTGAGCTTTTTAGCCAGTATTCTCACCTTGATTAGTTTCTTTTGGTGTTCAGGTTTTAGTAGGTTTATTCTATATTATATGTTTATATGAGTGAATATATACTGTGAGTCTTTGTGCTTCCAGTTCCCACCATTTACCTGCAAATTTCATGATTTCTTGTTTTTTATTGCTCAGTAATATTCCATTGTGTAGATGTACCACAATTTCTGTATCCATTCTCCAGTTTGGGGATATCTGGTTTGTTTCCAGGTTCTGCCTATTACAAATAAAGCTGTTACAAACATGGGTGAGTGTCCTTATTGTGTACTTGAGCCTCTTTTGTACATAGCCTAGAAGTGGTATTGCTGGATCTTGAGGAAGTGCTATTCCTAGTTGTCTGAGAAAGTGCCAAGTGGTTGTACAAGTTTCATTCCTGCCAGCAGTGGTACAATTTTACATTCCACAACCTCTCCAGCATGTGTTGTCATTTGAGTTGTTGATCTTGACCATTATGTTGGGTGTAAGGTGAAATCTCAGGGTCATTTTGCTTTGCATTTCCCTGATAGCTAAGGACGTTGAGTATTTCTTTCAGTGTTTTTCTGCCATTTGATATTCCTCTATCGAGAATTCTCTGTTTAGCTCAGTTCCCCACTTTTTAATTGGATTACGTGATTTGTTGTTTTTCAAATTATTTAGTTCTTTATATATACTGGATATTAGCCTCTGTCATATAGAGGCTTGGTGAAGATACTTTGCCAATCTGTAGGCATTCGTTTTGTTTTGTTGACAGTGTCCTTTGCTTCACAAAAGCTTTTCAGTTTCATGAGGTCCCATTTACTGATTGTTGCTTTTAGAGAGCCTGTGCTATTTTCGTTCTGTTCAGGAAGTTGTCTCCTGTGCCAATGAGTTCAAGGCTCTTCCCCACTTTTTCTTCTAACCGATTTAATGTGTCTGTCTTTATGATGGGGTCTTTGATCCACTTGGACTTTAGTTTTGTGCAGGGTGATAAGTATGGCTCTTTTTAGCAATTTTCTACATGTAGACATCTGGTTAGACCAGCACCATTTGTTGAAAATTCTATCTTCTTTCCATTGTCTGGCTTTGGCATCTTTGTCAAAACTCAGGTGTCCATAAGTGTGTGGGTTTATTTATGGGTTGTCTCTTCAGTTCTATTGTTTCAACATTCTGTTTCTATACCAGTACCATGCAGTTTTTATTACTCTTGCTCTATAATACAGCTTGTGATCAGGGATGGAGATGATCTTTCATTGTAAAGGATTTTTTTAATCAAATCTGGGTTTCTTGTTTTTACATATGAATTTGAGAATTTTTCTTTCAAGGTCTGTAAGGAGTTGTGTTGGTAATTTGATGGGAATTGCATTGAATCTGTAGATTGCTTTCTGCAAGATGGCCAGTTTTACTATGTTAATCCTGCCACACCTCCACATGAAAATGGGAGATCTTTCCATCTTCTGATATATCCTTCTAATTCTTTCTTCAGATAATTAAAATTTTGTTCATACAAGTCTTTGACTTGTTAGGGTCATACCAAGGTACTTTATGCGTTTGACTTAATAGAAGAACAAATCAAAGATATCATCCACTACGACCAAGTAGGCTTCATCCCAGGTATGCAGGTTTGGTTCACTATATGGAAATACATCAATGTGATCCACCATATATATTAACACACTGAAAGAAAGAAAAAACACATGATAATCTCCTTTGATGCCGGAAAAGCATTTGACAAAATCCAATATCCATTCATGTTTAAAGTATTGGAGAGATTAGGGATATAAGGCACATATCTAAATATAGTAAAGTCAATATAGGACAAGCCTATAGCCAACATCAAACTAAACTGAGAGAAACTTAAATCAATCCCAGTGAAATCAGGATCAAGGCAAGGCTGCCCACCCTCTCCATATCTCTTCAACATAGTTCTGGAAGTCCTTGCTAGAGAAATAAGAAAATTGAATGTGATCAAGAGGATAGAAATAAGAAAAAAAGAAGTCAAATAATCCCTATTTGTAGATTTTATGATAGTATAACTGTGTGACTCCATGGAAGTCAAAAATTCTACATGGGAAATTCTACAGCTGATAAACACCTTCAGCAAGTGGCTGGATACAAAATTCACTAAAAAAAAAAAATCAGTAGCCTTACTGTATACAAAAGACAAAAGGGCTAAGAAAGAAATTCGTGAATTAAAAGAAATTATATTATCTCACACGGCCATACCTCCTAACCCTTCCTAAACATTTCCTTACTGGGGACTCCACATGTAAAAAGATGAGCTTCCAGGGGACATTGCAATTTAACTCATCAGGAAGTGGAAGAAGATGGAGGGACTTCTTGTCTAAATGAACATAGTCATCCTGATAGTTTTTTGTTCAATACAATTACTAAATTCCCAGCAACTTCCAAGGTCTAAAGAAAAGGAATGACAATTCTCCTTTGGGAAAAATGTGGAATATTTCCAAAACGGAGAATTATTCACCTATGAAAATGTCTTCATAATATTTTCAGGCAAATGGATGGAATCAGGAAAAATCATTCTGGGTGATGTAACTAAAATGCATAAAGAGAAATATGGTATGTATTCACTTATTAGGACACCTCCTAATAGTGGGGGATAAAATTTCATTAGGCCATCTATTGTGAACAAACCAGTCTCCCACTAGGGAGATGGGTGGTATTTACTTGAGTACTTTGGCCAGAGGATTCTATGGAAATTTTCAAGAAACCCAGCCTATTGTTATTCAAATATGTTGCTCTCTGCCCTCAACTAATAGGTCAGTGCCATGTTCTTCTATCCAGAGATGCCTCTGTCTGTGTCAAATGGGATTGCATACAGAGACCCACAGTCTGATATTATGCAGAGAGAGACCTTAAAATATCTAGCTCAAAATGGGATTTACTTATGATATTTTCCCTCTCCTCAGAGCTCCTAGAATCCTGCAGGAGAGCAGGCAGTGTTATAAGTAGAAGAAATTAAGGATAGAAAGAGAACAATGCCCTGAAAATCAGGTCACAGAGGAAGATAATAAGACAGCTTTGGAGAGACTTGATAAGCTAGGGTCAGATAGAAGGGGGGGAAGGAGTACCTCCCATATAAGGGAACTAGAGAAAGGCCATAAGGTTAGAAGAAGGAGGGTGAATAAGACTAGAAGGAGAAGAGGAAGGGGGCAGCAGAGGGGATACAATGTGAAGAAATCACAATAAATAAACACAAAAGAAAAGCTATGATCAAGATGATGAAATATAGAGGTCTTCAGGACTGATGACTTCTTCTTGGGGGTGGGACCAGGCTGTAGCAAAGATGAACTCAGTTTTCTTTAAGGTACTTGGCACTGAGACTCTGATATTGTTCCAATGAGTATATGAAGAACACATAATTGAATTGTTGTATTTTAAAGAAAAAATATTTTAGTGTGACACATGGATAGGAATTTGAACCTATCCACTTTTTTTGGTAAAAGAGTGTAATGTATATTATATGAAATTGCCACATAAGCAATACAAATAATATATTGGTAATATTTAAAATTACTTTTACTATGGAAAAAAGATTCTGCTGATGGAGGCCAGAGTTTGACTTTGTAAGGCATGCTTTTAGGAACACATTATGTAGCAAAGAATCCTAACCAGTGGTTACCCAGCTACCTCAGACCCCATGAGCTCAAGTGACACCTTTGAACAAGCAGTTCTGGCACTGACACTAAGTTTAGAGTGTTTGTCTAGAGGACAAGAGCAGGAAACACAACTGCTCTTGTGTCTTAGGCTTATAAAATGGACCCATTGCTCTGTCCTGAAGCCCCAGTTTTAACTGTAAACCCCAGGACCAATAGGATTGCTCGCTGAACACTGAGTAGGACACAGCTGCTGATTCATCCAGATCCAGCCAAGGCAACCCTGCTCATAGAAGGTTGCCAACACTACTGTGGAACAGCACCATCTATCAAATAATTTCTTGTCATCCGGTTCTCTTTTTACACTCACTGGTCTTTCTTTGTTTCAGCCAAAACAGTATCAAGAATTACCCAGTTTTCTTCTATTGTCCCTAATCTTAAGGACTCAATACCTCAGGGAACCCTTAACCCTGCCAGCCTATTATAAGTGTTAGGCCCACTCTGAACCTAATTTCCAGAAGGAATGAAGAGAACTCAGGAGACTGAGTCTCATCAATGCAAAATCACAAGAGGTTTATTTTAACCATTGTGCAATGCGGTTACTTCTGCTGGTGAGCAAAGAGTGCCACTGGGAGACAAAGAACTTGGGTTTTTAAAAGATTAGGCATGGGAATTTTTAGGGGCTGCAGTCTTAGGTGCTCAAGCTTGGTCAGTCCTGCCAAGCATGGATGAGGCTTCAATTAAAGGATGGTTAGCTCATCCTTGAAGACAGGGGCTATGGGCTTTTGACCAGAGGTCAGGGCCTACTCTGAAGAAGGACTGAGGCCATCTGGGTTGGTTGCAAAGAAACACTATCTCAAAGAGAAGGGTCTGGTCTTTTTGCCAACTGACGGTCATTACTTGCTCGCTTTTTTATATCTGTCCTCAAAGATAGCCAGGGTCACATTCCTTTGTCATCTGGAAAGGCACTAAGAGGCTTTAGCTTAACCTGGGCCTAAAAATCAAACTATAGGCTTTTGAAGACATTTAGGTACTAAGTTAGTCTGATCCTTTCATATGAATAAGAATGTGAAGGTACATTTAGTGAGGACAGGAGTAACTGCTCAGTTCAAAGTCACAACCTAGGAAATTTCAGATCCAAGACCACAGTAGGAGATCAGCTTGTCATTGGGTACATTCTTATTAATCCCATATCACTTTGAAGCTTCCCTACTTAGGAAGCTATGGAATTAAATAAACATTAAAATTTTATTTCCTACCTGACTTTGTCACAGAGGTAAACAGGAGTAAAGTTTTGGAATCTGCATAAAGGGATGAGATAAAGGCTTTTTAGGTTTCACAAGAAAAAGCATGTGTGCACAGGATCAGAGACACTGGACACTGAGGAATGTTTGTTTACTCATCTCCATGGAAACCTCAAGATACTCTCAGGTGCTGATTGGCTGAGAGGTAGAATGATGTCATGAAACAGGTGAAAGCAGGTAAGAGTTTCAGCAGCCAGTTATTAAAAGGGCCAAGTGTACTATCTGCTTGAGCATATCTGCATGCCTCAATCTGAGCAGATGAAAGCACACAACCCAGAGATGAGATGAGATCACGTCATGAGTGGTTGCATTGACTTCCTCTGTGGCCTGGTAAGGCTGCTCCCCCATCAGGGTGAGGTGATCAAAGAGCAGACCTATCAGTTCATGTCAGAGGTAGTCCCTGTTTCTATTACTATGGAAGCCCTTTCGACACTGAACTGCCATGGGTTACATCTGTGCAGAGATTCTAGGTAATCTAAATGCATGGTACTTGGTTGGAATATGAGTCTCAGGAAAGACCCCTGTCCTCACATTTTTTGGTTATGTTGCTCTCCTTGTGTAGCTCCTGTCCTCTCCAGCTCTTATATTTCCCTTTTCTTTCATAAGATTCCATGCACTCAGCCCAAATGTTGGCCATAAGTCTCAGCATCTGCTTCGATAGTGTACAGGACAGAGCCTTTCAGAGGCCCTCTGTGGCAGGCTACTAACTTGTTCCCTGATTTCTTCTTCTTCTGATGTCCATCTTAATTTGCCTTCTGGGATGGGGATTGAGCATTTTAGCCAGAGTCCTCCTTTTTATTGGATTCTTTAGGTGTACAGGTTTTAGTAGGTTTATTCTATATTATATGTCTATATGAGTGAGTATATACCATGTGTGTCTTTCAGCTTCTGGGATAGATCACTTCCAATTCATATCATTTAACTGCAAATTTCATGATTTCCTTTTTTTTATTGCAGAGTAATATTCCATTGTGTAGCTGTACCACAATTTCTGTATCCATTCTACAGTTGGGGGGCATGTGGTTTTTTTCCAGGTTCTGGCTATTATGAAAAAAGCTGCTACAAACATGGTTGAACAAATGTCCTTTTTGTGTACTTGAGCCTCATTTGGATATATACCTAGGAGTGGTATAGCTGGATCCTGAGGAAGTGCTATTCCTAATTGTCTGAGAAAGTGCCAGATATATTTCCAGAGTAGTTGTACAATTTTACATTCCCACCAGCAGTGGAGGAGGGTTCCCCTTCTCCACAACCTCTCCAGCATGTGTTGTCACTTGAGTTGTTGATCTTGACCATTGTGATGGGTGTACAGTGAAATCTCAATGGCATTTTGATTTGCATTTCCCTGATGGCTAATGACAATGAACATTTAAATGTTTCTCTGCCATTTGATATTCCCCTATGGAGAGAATTCTCTGTTTAACTCAGTTCCCCACTTTTTAATTGGATTACATAATTTTTTAATTTTCAAATTATTTAGTTCTTCATATTTACTGGATATTAGCCTCTGTCACATAGAGGCTTGGTGAAGATTCTTTCCCAATCTGTAAGCATTCATTTTGTTTTGATGACAGGGTTCTTTGCTTTACAGATTTTCTGTTTCATGAAGTCCTATTTACTGATTATTACTTTTAGAGCCTGTGCTGTTAGTGTTCTATTCAGGAAGTTGTCTCCTGTGCCAATGAGTTCAAGGCTCTTCCCCACTTTTTCTTCTAACTGATTTAATGTGTCTGTACTTATGTTGAGGTCTTTGATCCACATGGACTTTACTTTTGTTCAGGGTGACAAGTATGGATGTATTTGCATTTTTCTACATGTAGATGTCCAGTTGGACCAGCACCATTTGTTGAAGATGTTATATGTTGTCCATTGTCTGGTTTTGAAATCTTCATCAAAAATCAGGGGTGCAGAAGTGTTTGGGTTTATTTCTGTTTCTTATATTTGGTCCCATTGATCCACTATTTTGTTTCTATGCCAGTACCATGCAGTTTTTTGTTTGTTTGTTTGTTTGTTGTTTGTTTTGTTTTGTTGTGTTTTTACTTTTGCTCTTTAGTACAGTTTGAGATCAGGGATAGAGATACCTCCAGAAGGTCTTTTTATTGTAAAGGATTTCTTTCTTTTTTTTTTTTTTTTTATCAATTCTGGGTTTCTTGTTTTTCCATATGAAGTTGAGAATTTTTCTTTCAAGGTCTGTAAAGAGTTGTGTTGGTATTTTGATGTGAATTGCATTGAATCTGTAGATTACTTTTGATAAGATGGCCATTTTTTATGTTAATTCTGCCAAGCCATGAGCATGGGAGATCTTTCCATCTTCTGATATCTTCTTCTAATTCTTTCTTCAGAGACTTGAAATTTTGTTCATGCAAGTCTTTGACTTGCTTCCGTTTTGGTCTCACCAACATACTTTTTGTCTTTGACTGAATACAAGAACACATCAAAGGTATCATAAAATATGACGAAGTAGGCTTCATCCCAGTTTGCAGGGGTGGTTCAGTATATGGAAATACATCAATGTGACCAACCATATTACAAAAATGGAAGAAAAAAAAACAAATGATAGTCTCCTTAGATACTGGAAAAGTGTTGACCTAATCCAACATCCATTCATATTTAAAGTGTTGGAGAGATTAGTGATACAAGGCACATATCGAAATATAGTAAAGGCAATATACAGCAATCATTAAGCCAGCATCAAAATTAATGGAGAGAAACTTAAAGCAATCACACTGCAATCAGGGACAAGGCAAGTCTCCCCATTATCTCCATATCTCTTCAACATAGTTCTGGAAGTCCTTGCTAGAGCAATAAGACAATTGCATAAGAGTAAGGGGTTAGAAATCAGAAAGGAAGAATTCAAAATATCACTCTTTGCAGATGATATGAGGACACAAGGAGAACAAAACCCTGAGAATCAGGATGCAGAGGTAGATGATGCAGCCAGCCATAATTATACCTGATACACTAGGGTCAGGCAGAATGGGAAGGGTGACCTCCCTTCTCAGGGGGATTTTAGAAAGGGCTAGGGTAGAAGAAGGAGGGTAAGTGGGACTGCAAAGAGAAGAAGGAGTGGGCAGCAGAGCAGATACAATGTGAACAAATTATAATAAATAATACATAAGAAAAACTGTGATCGAGGGGATGAAATATAGAGCTCTTCTGGACTAGTGGCTTCTTTTTGGGGGTGGTCCCAGGGTTTAGGAAGGATGAACTCAGTTTTCTTTAAGGGACTTGGCACTGAGACTCTAATCATTTTCCAATGAGTAGATATAAAGCATATAGTTGAATTGATCTATTTTAAAGAAAAAAATATTTTTAGTGTTATACATGGGTATGAATTTGAACCTGGGAGCAATGGAAAAGAATTATAATGTATATTATATGAAATTCCCACATAATGAATAAAAACAAAATATATAGACAACTTTTCCAGTGACTTTTAACATGGAGAAAAAATTCCACTAAAGGAGGGCCAAGTTTGACTTTATAAGAAGGAATGCTTCCCGGGAACTAATTTTGTAGCAGAGAATCCAATCCATGAACTAGTGTTTACCAAGCCACCTCAGATACCATGAGCTCAAGTGGCACCTCTGAATAAGCAATCCTGGCACTAACACTACATTCAGAGAGTTTTTCTGGAAGACCACAGCAGGAAACACAGCAGATCTTGTGTCCTAAGCATATAACATGAACCCATTTCTCTGTCCTGAAGGACCATTTTTAACTTTAAACTTCAGGACCAGGAGATTTTCTCACTGACCACTAAGTAGGACACAGCTGCTGATCCAGCAAGGTCAGCCAAAGCAATCCTTCTCATAGTGAGTTGGCAATACAAGTGTGAAAAAGCACCAGCTATCAAATATTTTATTCCCCCTCAGTTCCGCTTTTACACTCACTGATCTTTCTCTGTTTCATTCAAATCAGTCCCAGGAATTTTCTAGTTTCCTTCTCTTTTCCCTGCTCTTAAAGACTCAATACCCAAAGGAACCCTAAGACCTGGGAGCCTATTATATCAATAAGAATGTGAAGGTATATTTAGTGTGTACGCAAAGTTCACATCTGCTCAGTTCAAAGGTACAACCTAGATAATTTAAGATCCAAGACCACAGTGTTAGACCACCTTGTCATTTTCTATATTCCCCTTAATCCCACATCACTTTGAAGCTTCCCTACTTAGGAAGCTGTCCAATTAAATAAATATTAAAGTGTCATTTCCTACCTGACTTTGTCAATGACATACATAGGTCTAAAGCTGTGGGATGTGCATAAAGGGATGTAATAAAGTCTTGTTGGGTTTCACAAGAAAAGATTACATGTGCACAGGATCAGAGGAACTGGACACTGAGAAAAGTTTGTTTACTCATCTCCATGGAAACCTCAAGATTCTCTCAAGTGCTGATTGGCTGAGAGAAAGAATGATGTCATGAAACAGAGGAAAGACAGTAAGAGTTTCAGTATCCAGTTTTAAAAAGGCCAAGTGGACAGACTGCTTGAGAGAAAGGCTGAGCAGCCCTACATGCTTCAGTCTGGGCAGCTGAAAGCACACAACCCACAGATGAAAGATCCTGTGTCCAAGACTCTTAGTTCAGGAAAAATGTCACATATTTCTCATAAGTGTTCATTAAAAAAGTCATGTGTCCTTGACATGTGAGTTTCACCTTATCACAGACTCCAATATTATTTGATAATTATGTTCTCAGTCAGTGAATTAGGTATTGGGAAAATGCTCCCTTATCAAGGCAAATCTTGGAAAAAAGCTTATAATTTGGACCTTGCTTATATTTTGACAGAGACCATCCAGACCATCAGCAAGCAGTCATCTTGTTGTAGTCCTTCAGCAGAACTGATAGCTTTTCATACTAAACCACAAGTGGCAGGTAGAGAGAGGCACACAGAGAGAGACAGAGAGAGAAAGAGGTAGAGAGACAAATTCAGAGATACAGATATCAAGACCAACAGAAACAAAGATATAAAGTGACACAGACCGAGAAACACAGACTCCATTGTGTCTGGTCACATTCATTGGCATATCAACCTCAAAGCATACCCTCCTACATTATAATGCCAATAAGATTTATATTATCTAACAAGGACAAACCTCGTAAACCTTCCCAGATGCTTCCTCACTGGGGACTAAACATGTAAATAGATGAACTTCAAGGGAACATTGCAATTCAAACCACCAGGAAGTGGAAGAAGATGGAGGGACTACTAGGCTAAAAAAGCATAGTTATCCTCATAATTTGTCATTTAATACAATGATTAAAGTCCCAGCAACTTCAAGGGTCTAAAGAACAGAGCAGACAATATACTTTGGGGAAAACTTGGAATATTTCCATAATGGAGTATTATTCAGCTAAGAAAATGACATCATGATATTTTCAGGTAAATGTATGAAACCAAGAAAAATCATCCTGGGTGAAGTAAATAAATGTAGAAAGACAAATATGATATGTATTCACTTATTAGGAGGTCTCCTAATAGTGAGGGATAAAATTCCAATATTCCATCTATTGTGAACAAACCAGTCTTCCACTAAGGGGATTGGATGGCAGTTAATTGAGTGTTTGTGCTAGGGAATCTTAAGGAAATTTTCAAGCAACTCAGGAAGTTACTATTAAACTATATTGCTCTCTGCCCTCAACTGATGGATCAGTGCCTTTGTTCTTTTATCCACAGAGATGCTTCCTTCTGCATCAAATGGGATTGCATACAGAGACCCACAGTCTGATATTGTGCAGAGAGAGACCTTAAAACACCCAATTCTAATTGGGATTTCCCTATGAAATATTCTCCCTCCCCTCAGAGCTCGGGGAATTTTGCAGGAGACGAGGCAGGAAGATCATCATAAATAGAAGGAATTGAGGACACAAGGAGAACAACACCCTGTGAATCAGGATGCAGAGGTAGATGATGCAGTCAGCCTTGATGACACCTGATAAGCTAGGGTCAGATAGAAGAGGGAGGAGCACCTCCCCTATCAGGAACTAGAGAAAGCACCTAAGGGTAGGAAAAGGATGGTGGGTGGGACTTGGTGGAAAAGAGGAAGGGGGCTGCAGAGGGGAAACAAAGTGAACAAATCATAATAAGTAAATACATAAGAAAAATTGTGATCAAGGTGATGAAGTATAGAGCTCTTCAGGATTAATGGCTTCATCTTTGGGGTGGAACCAGGGTGTGACAAGGATGAACTCAAAGTACTTTAAGGGACTTGGCACTGAGACTCTGATCATGTTCTAATGAGTATAACAACAACAAATACTTCAATTGATGTATTTTAAAGAAAAAAAGTTAGTTTGACACATGGGTAGGAATTTGGACTTTGGAGCAATTGAAAAGCAGTGTAATGTATATTATATGAAATTCCCACATAATCAATAAAAAAATGATATGTTGACAACTTTTATAATGACTTTTAACATGGAGAAAAGATTCTGCTAAAGGAGGGCAGAGTTTGACTCTATAAGGCATGCTTTACAGGAACTCATTATTGGGCAGTGAATCCTAGCCATGAACTAGTGATTACTCAGCTACCTCAGACCCCATGGGCTCATGTGGCATCTGTGAACAAGTAGTCCTGGAATTAACCCTACATTTAGAGGGTTTGTATAGAGGACACATGTAGGAAAAAAAAAGCTGCTCTTGTGTCCTAGGAATATAACATGGACCCATTTCACTGTCCTGAAGGCCCAGTTTTAACAGTAAACCACAGGACCAAGAGGGTTCTTCACTGACCACTGAGTAGGACACAGCTGCTGATCCAGCCAGATGAGCAAAGGCAACCCTGCTCATAGAGGATTGCCAACAATAGTGTAGAATAGCACCAGCTGTCAAATAGTTAATTGACACTCAGTTCTCCTTTTGCATACACTGATCTTTTACTGTTTCAGTCAAAGAAGTCCAACAAATTGTCTGCTTTCAGTCTCTTTCACCTGTTCTTACAGAATCAATTCCCCAGGGATTCCCAGACCCTCTCAGCCAATTATATCAATAAGTATGTGAAGGTACTTTTAGTGCGCATGCCAGTAACTTCTCAGTTCAAAGTCACAACCTAGAAAATTTCATATCCAAGACCATAGTATGAGACCTAGTTGTCATTTGGTACATTCCTCTTAATTACACATCACTTTGAAGCTTCCCTACTTAGGAAGCTGTCCAATTAAATAAACATTAAAGTATCATTTCCTACCTGACATTGTCATAGAGGTAAACAGGAGTAAAGGTTTGGAATCTAGATAAAGGGATTAGATAAAGTCTTATCGAGCTTCACAAGAAAATATTCACTTGTGCACAGGATCAGAGATACTGCACACTGAGGAAAGTTTGTTTACTCATGTCCATGGAAACCTCAAGATACTCTCAGGTGTTGATTGGTTGAGAGGCAGAATGAGTTCATGCAACAGGTGAAAGCCAGTAAGAGTTTCAGGAGCCAGTTATTAAAAGGGCTAAGTGGACAGCCTGCTTGAGAGAAACGCTGAGCAGCCCTACAAGCCTCAATCTGGGCAACTAAAAGTATACAATCCAGAGATGACATTCCCTGTGTCAAAGACTCTTAGTTCAGGAAAAGTGTCACATATTTTTTTCAAGTGGCCATTAATAAAGCCACATACATGTTCTTGACATGTGAGTTTCCCACCATCACTGATTCCATTGTTGTTAAATGCACATATATGCCCTCAGTAAGTGAATTACTTACTTTGAAAATGCTGCCTTACCAAGTCAAATCTTTAAACAAAAATCATTTAATTGGGACATTGCTTATATTTTTACAGTGACCATCTCTAGTGTCACGTCAGCATGCACGCATCTTTTTGTAGTCTTTTAGCAGAACTGAGAGATTTTCATAGTTAAAAACAAGTGGAAGGCTGAGAGTGGGAGACAGAGAGAGAAGAGATAGACAACAGATTCAGAAATAGAGAGATACAGACTATCAAAAACAAAGATATAAAGTGACAGAGACTGATAGACAGAGAGTCCATTCTGTCTGGTCACCTTCATTGTCATATCAACTTTAAAGCACACCCTCCTATAATATAACTCCATTATGAATTATATTACATTCTAACCCTTCCCAGACTTTTCATCACTGGGGATTCCACATGTAAATAGATGAGCTTCAAGGGGACATTTTTGTAATTCAAATCACCAGGAAGTAGAAGAAGATGGAGGGACTTCTAGGCTAAAAAAATTGTTTGTCATTCCATACAATAAGTCCCAGCAACTTCCAAATTCTAAAGAACAGGATTGACAATATCCTTTGGGATAAAATGTGAAATATTTCCATAACAGAATATTATTCAGCTAAGAAAATGACATCATGATATTTTCAGGCAAATGGATGGATCTAGAAAAACACCTTGGATGAAGTAACTAAAATTGTGGTGTGACATCACAATGGAATTTTGACTTCACAATGGCATTATGACCTCAAAATACTATTATATCATCACAATGCTTTTATGACAACCCAATGATATCATATCCCAAGGGTATTATGACATCACCATGGTATGATGACATAACAATGTTGTCATGATAGCCCATCGGTTTTATGACATTCCAATACTATTATAACATCACAATTCTATTATGACATCACAATGCTATTATAGCTTCGCAATGATATGACATCACATTGGTGTTATGTAATCACAATAGTATAATGCCTGCACAATGGTATATTATAGGTGATGATTAATATTTACTATTTGTTTATATTTTACTAATGCTTGCTGTTAATTGAAAACAGCTGTATAACCAATTCACCAAAAAGAGACAGGGGTTTATTTAGTTAACTTAGAACACAATGCTGGTCAATAGTTATTCCTTCTTAAGTTTTCAAGCCCTCATAGTTTCCTAACATTTAGATTTTACCCATTTTACCCACTTTTTGAAAAGTCTGAGGTCTGGCTTATTCTCTCCATGCTGTTCCAATATTCCTCCTGCTCTGCTCTCCAAGTTCTGTTCCCTCATTGTCTCCCCTCCCATTCATTTTCTGCACTCTGACTCCTCTATTCACTCAATATTGTGGCTAGTTGCTTTATTCTGGCTTGTTTACACAAAGTTGAGACAGGATGCTTACAATGAGTGTCACAATGCAATATCTGGATTGATACCAGAGAGTACGGGGTAGATAGCAGCATTTGAATGAACAAGGGTAAGGTGTATACATTTCAAATCAACATTGTACCAACAATGGTATGACAACATCACAATGCTATGATGACATCACAATGCTACATGATATCACAATGGGGTTATGACTGCAATATTCTATTATGACATCATATTGATATTATGATGCTATTATGACATCACAATGGTATTATTAATTCATAATACTATTATGAATTAACAATGATGTTATGAGATTACAATCCTATTATGACATCCCATTGATATTATGACATTACAATGCCATTATGTCATCACAAGTATATTATGACATCACAACTTTATTATGACATCTCAATTGTATCATGTAATCACAATTGTGCCATGACATCTCAATGCTATTATGACATCACAACATTAGTATGACATCTCAATGGTATTATGTCATCACAAGGATGTCATGACATCTCAATTCTATTATTACGTCACAGTGGTATTATGAAATAACAATGGTGTCATGATAGTTCAAGAGTATTATCACATCACAATTTATTATGACTTTACATTTTCATTATTACATAACAGTGGAATTTTGACATCACAGTTTCAATATGCCCTCAAAATGCAATTATGATATCACACTATTTTTATGACATCTCAATTACATTATGATCTCATAATTGTATTATGACATAACAATGCTATTATGATTGCAAAATGGCATTATGACTTCATAATGGTATTATGACATGATTTGGGTATGACATCACAGTGGATTTTTCATATCAAAATGCTATTATGACTTCACAGCAGTATGACTTCACAATGATATTAGGACATCATGCTATGATGACATCATAAAGGCATCATGACATCAAAATTCATCATGATATCCCAAATGCTACTATGACATCATAATAGTATTATGATTTGGAATCCAAGATGGCAGCAACAAGAAAAGCTGAAACTCCGAACTGGTGAATCGAGGGACTGTGGAACCCAAAAACAACATTACGAGGAGTCCAGGGAAAAGGAGGACAAATCCTGATATGAGTCCAATAGGACACAGGTCAACTGTGGACATCTCCTAGGGAATTGATTCCCGGGCACTTCCCTGTAAAGAGTGGAAGCAGGGGCAGAGGTAGCCAAGCCTGCACTGGAGAAAATGGTGGAGGTGCAGCCAACAGGCAGGAAGCAACAGAGGGTACCACAACTAGCAGCTGAAGCGGAAGAGGCACCCTGCAGTGCACACAGCTTAACTGCACACAGTGCTGCCTGATCCAAGCACAGATCTCCCTCCTTGAGATTTGAAACTGAGAACACACAAACCCCCAATGACCTCCAATCTCCAGACTTGCCAGAGGGGAAAGTGGCAGAGGAAGCACATAATGCTTCCCAACTCAGATTCATTATTGCTGAGAAGTAAGCATGTGCATTCATGTAAGTGTGTCTTAAAAAGGAATACTAGAGAGTGTAGGTGCTTGAGATATAGGGGTTGGGAGCAAGTGCAGGAGGGGATGAGGATGCTATCATGTTTAGCAAGCCCAGATTGTGGGTACAAAGCACCTGCACAGGTTTCCTGAATGACCAGTGGTCTCCAATCTGTAGAGGGCTCTGCAGGCTGGACTCTGAGGACTGTGGCAGACTGCGGGCAGGAAAAGTATTCTGGATACCATGGCCACACCAGCAACCCCGATTCAGCTATTAAGAAACCACAATAATATTATGACATCACAATGCTTTTATGACCGCAAATGATATTATGACAACAGAATGGTATGACATCTAAACGGAATTATGACATCACAATGATATGGCATCACAATGGTATTCTGACTTCAAAAATAGTGTTATAACATCACAATCGTATTATGATGTCACAATGGTATTATGATTTCACAAAGCTATTATGACATTGCATAGTATGACATCTAAATGCTATTATGACTTCACAACAATATCACAATACATTAGGACATCACAAAGCTATTTGACATCCCAATGCTATTATGACATCAAAATTGGTTTATGAGATCAATATACTATCATGACAGCACAATGCTATTATGACAACACAATTCTATTTCAACATGATTGTGGGATGACATCACAATGGAATTTTTACATCAAAATGATATTATGACATCACAAAGCTATTATGACTACTAAATGTTATTATGATATCAACATTCTTCATGACATCCTAATGCTATTATGACATCACAAAGTTTTTATGACAACGCTATTATACTATCACTTCATAATTCTATTATGACATCACAATGCTTTTATGACATTACAAGATTATGAGGACATCACAATTCAATATCATATCAAAATGCTATTATGACATGATTGTGGAATGACATCACAATGGAATTTTGATATCACTATGCTATTTTGACATCACAATGCAATGGTGATATCATATAAAATAATTTCACAATAAAATTATGACATCACAATGGTATAATGACTTCCCTATGTTATTTTATAATCACAATGCTTTTATGATATCACAGTGGTATTATGACATCATAAACCTGTTATGATATTATGATATTATGACAGTACAATAGAATTATGACATCACAATGCTATTATGACATCATCATGCTACTATGACATCACAATGCAGTGATAACATCATATGCTTTGATATCACAATGAAATCAGGACATCATAATGGTATAGTGACAACCCAATGTCATTTTATCATCAGTATACTTATATGATAGCACAATGGTATTATGACCTCACAATGGTATTCTGACTTCACAATATTACTATGACATCACAATTGAATTATGACATCACAAAAGTATCATGATATCACTAGGCTATTATGACATTACAATGCAATAATGAAATCATATAATATAATGGAATTATGACATCACAAAAGTATCATGATATCACTAGGCTATTATGACATTACAATGCAATAATGAAATCATATAATATAATGGAATTATGACATCACAAAAGTATTATAATATCACTATGCTATTAAAACATCAGAATGCAATAATGACATCATATAATATCATAATGGAATTAGGACATCACAATCCTAAGATAACATCCCAATGCTATTATGATATCTCAATTGTATTAGGCAATCACAAAGGTACTCTGAATTCACAATGGTATTATGACATCACAATGCCATTTTGAAATCCCAATATTATGATGACATCAGAATACTATCTTTTAATGCTTTTATGACAGCTCAATGGTATTATGACATCACAATGCAATTATGATCTCTTCTGGAAAAATATCACAAAGAAGTTCTGAAATCACAATGTTATTATGACTTCAAAATGGTTTTATGATATCACAATTCTTTTATGACATCAAAATGGTATCATGACTTCACAATGCTATTATGATCTTTCAATGGTAATATGACATCACAGTGGTATGACATCCCAATGGTATTATTACAACCTAATTGCATTATGACATCACAATTTTGTAATGACTTCACAATGGTTTTATAAGTTCAGAATGCTATTATGACTTTACAATGCTATTATCACATCAGAAAGCTATTATCACATTGCAATGATATTTGGACATCATAATGCTATGATGATATCACAATGCTATTAAGACATCACAAAGCTATTATGACATGGCAATTGTATGATCTCTCAATGCTATTATGACATCACAATGCTATTAGGATATGAATGTGCTATGACATGACAATGAAATTATGATATTACAATGCTACTTTGACTTAATAATGCTATTACAACATGATTGTGGTATGACATTACAATGACATTATCATATTCCAATACTATTATGATATCACAATGCTATTACAACATCACAATGCTACTATGACTTCACAATGGTATTATGACACCTAAAAGTGTTATGATATCACAATGCTATTATGAGATCACAATGGTATTAAGACTTCACGATTGTATTATGACATCAGTATGCTATTATGACATCACAATGCAATGATGACATCACATCATATAATATCACAATGGAATTATGACAATAGAATTAATTAATGATATCACAATGCTATTATGACAACAATACTATTATGACATCACATAGTAATATTGACATCACAATGCTCTTACGATATCACAATGGTTTTATGAAATTACAATGCTATTATGACTTTACAACAGTAGGACTTTACAATGATATTAGAATATCTCAATACCATGATGACATCACAATGTTATCATGACAACACAATGGTATTATGAGATCACAATTCTATTGTGACTTCATAAAGCTATTATGATATAATGTTAATATGACAAAAATGCTATTATGACATCACAATTCTATTATGACCTCAAAATAGTATTATTACAACACAATGCTGTTATGACATCACAATGATATGACATCACTATATTGTTATAACATCAAATGTTATCAGTTCACAATGCTATGATGACATCACAGTGGTATAGTGACATCACATTGGTATTATGACATCACAGTGCTTTAGAATTAACAATGTTATAATATCTGAATAGTGTTATCACTTCACAAAGCTACTATGACATTACAATTCTATTAAGACATCACAATGCTATTGTGAGTTCACAATGCTATTATGACATCACCATGCTATGATGACATCTCAATGCTATTATGACTTTTTTATGACATCACAATGGAATTTTGACATTACAAGCTATTATGACTTCACAATGGTATGACTTTAAAATGATATTAGGACATCACAATGCTATTATTACATTACAATACTATTATGACATCACAAGGATAAAATGATATGATTTTGGTATGACATCACAATGGAATTTTGACATCAAAATGCTATTATTCACAAATATATGACTTCACAATGACTTTAGGACATCACAATGCTATGATGACATCACAATGGCTTTAGGACATCAAAATTCATCATGACATCACAATGCAATTATGACATCACAATGCTTTTGCGACATAATTGTGGTATGAAATCACAATGGACTTTTGACATCACAATGCTACGAGGACATCAAAAAATGCGATTATGATATCACAATGGTGTTATGACATCATAATTGTTTTATAAGTTCACAATGCTATGATTATATCATAATGGTATTATGACATTACAAAGGTATTATGATATCACAATGCTATTATGAATTCAAAAAGGCATTATAACATGACAGTGGTATGATATCTCAACACTATTACAACAGCACTATGAAATCACAATACTTTTATGACATCACAATTCTATTATAACATGAGAAAGCTATTACAACATTAGAATGTTATGATATCTAAATGCTACTATGACATCACAATGATATGACATCATAATGGTTTTATGACATCAGAAAGGTAATGTGACATCAAAATGTTATTAGGACATCACATTATGCCATTATGACAACAAAATGGTATTATGACTTCACAGTGTTGTTACATCACAATGGCATTATGACTGCAAAATGGTATGTTTGTTGTAGATGTCGATTAATATTTTCCATTGATAGATCTTCCGTTAAAGCTGCTTTTAATCCTAAACAACTGTATAACCAAATCACCACACAGAGACTGGGTTTATTTTTTTAACCTAGAACACAATACTGGGCAATAGTTACTCCCTGTTAAAACTCCAAACCCTCATAGTTTCCTTGCATTTAGACTTTATCAATTATACTTGTTTTTTTGTAAAATCTTAGGTCTGGTTCATTATCCACTTAGTTCCAAGATCTCTATCCCTGCCTCCATTCTCCCAGCTCTCCTCTTCCCCCTTCTCCTAGCTCTCCTCGTGTCCCTTCTCCTCCCACTCATTTCCTGCCCTCTGATCCTCCCCTTTTTCCTGTCCTCTGGTAGCTCCCTTTGCACAACATTGTGGCTAGTTGTTTTATTTTGGCCTGTTTACACACAGTTGAGACAAGATGCTTAGAGTAAGTATCACAATGCAATATGCAGATTGAGCAAAGAGAATGGGGGGGATCAGCATTTGAATGGACAAGGGTAAGGTATACATTTCAAAAAAATTATACCAACATGACATCACAATGATACTAATATCACAATACTATTATGACTATAAAAGGTATTATGGCTACACAATGGTATGATATCTAAATGCTATTATGACCTCAAAAAGATATGACATCACAATGGTATTATGACATGATAATGCTGTTATGACATCATGATGCTATTAGGACAACAATGTTATGATGACATCACTATGCCATTACAACATGTTCTGTTATGACATAACAATGGAATTATGACATTACAATGCTATTCTGACTTTACAATGATATGACTTTACAATGATATTAGGACATATCAATAATATGATGACATGACAATGCTATTATGCTATCACAATGGTGTTAGGACTTCACAATGCTATTATGACATTAAAATACTATTGTGATATCAAAATGGTATTATGACTTCATAATGGCATTATGATATCACTGCTATTATGACATCACAATAGTATTATGACATGACTGTGGTAGGATATTGCAATGAAATTTTGACATGAACATGCTATTGTGACTTCACAACCATATGACTTCACATATGACATCTCAATGTTATTATGATATCACAAAGGCATCATGACAGCAAAATTCATCATGAATCCCATAATTCTATTATGATATCATAATGCTATTATGACATGGTTGTGGTATGACATCACAATGGGTTTATAAGAATAATATGCTATGATGAAATAACAATGCTATTATGAAATCAAAATGTTATGATTATATCACACTGCTATTATGACATCACAATGCTATTTCAACATTATGGTATAACAACACAATGGAATTTTGACATCACAATGGTATTATGACATCACAATACTATAATGACATCACAATGCTATGATGACATTACAAAGCTATTATCCCTTCACAATGGTATTAGGACATCATAATGCAATGATGACATCACAATGTTGTTATGACATCACAATGGAAATATTCAATGGCAAAATTCATCATGATATCCTAATGCTATGATGACTTCAAAATGGTATTATGGAATCATAATGGCATTATGACATCAGAATTCATCATGACATCCCTATGTTATAATGACCTCAAACTGGTATTATAAAATCACTATGGTATTATGACATCACAATAGTATTAGGATATCACATGCTATCATGACAACAAAATAGTGTCATGATATCCAAAGGTATTATGCCATCCCAATGCCATGAGACATCACAATGGTAATTATGACTTCACAATGGTATTATGACATCACAATGCTATTATGACATTCCAATGCTATTATGGCATCACAATGCTATTATGACATCACAGCACTATTATGACATCACAATGAAATTAAGATATCACCATGCTATTATGACATCACAACACAATGATGACATCGTATCATATAATATCACAATGGAATTAGGAAGTCACAGTCCTATGATGACATCCCAATGCTATTATGATATCCCAATGGTATTATAACATCACAAATGTATAATTTCCCGTTGGTATTATGACATCACAATGGCATTCCGACTTCAAAATGTTTTTATGACATCACAAGTCAATGTTGATATCACAATCCTATTATGACATAATGATGCTATTATGACAACATAATCCAATTATGACATCATATGGAAAAATATCACATTGGAATTTTGAAATCGCAATGTCTTTATAACCTCAAACTGGTTTTATGATATCACAATTCTTTTATGACATCAAAATGGTGTCCTGACTTACAATGCTATTATGACATTCCAATGGTATTATGCCATCACAGTGATATGACATCCCAATGGTATTATTACATCCCAATTGTATTATGACATCACAATTTTATTATGATTTCACAATGCTTTCATAAGTTCAGAATGCTATTATGACTTTACAATGCTATTATCACATCAGAAAGCTATTATCACCTTGCAATGATATTTGGACATCATAATGCTATGATGATATCACAATGCTATTAAGACATTACAAAGCTATTATGACATGGCAATTGTATGATCTCTCAATGCTATTATGACATCACAAAACTATTATCACATTACAATGGTATTTGGACATCACAATGCTATGATGATATCACGGTGCTATTAAGGCATCAGAAAACTATTATGACATGGCAATGGCATGACCTCTCAATGCTATTATGACACCACAATGCTAGTATGACTACACAATGGTGTTATGACTTCACAATGATATGACATCACATTGCTATTATGAAATCACAATGGTGTTATGTCATCAGCATGGTATGGTGATATCACAATGACATTATGACATAAAATTCATCATGACATCCCAATGCTTTTATGACAGCACTATGCTATTAAGACATGATTGTGGTATGGCATCACAATGGAACTTTTATATCACAATGGTATTATGACATCACAATGCTATGATGACACCACAATGCTATTATAGCATCACAATAGTATTATGTCTTCACAATGCTATTATGACATCCCAATGGTATTAATATATCCCAATTGTATTATTCAATCACAGTCATATTCTGACTTCACAATGCTGTTCTGACTTCACAATGGCATTATTACATCTCAATCCTATGATGACATCACAATGCTATGATGAGATCACAATACTATTATTTCATCACAATGCTATGATGACATCACAATGCTTTTATGATGTCAAAATGATATTATGACATCATAATACTATGATGATATCACAATGCTCTCATTACATTACAATGGTATTTTGACACAACAATAGTATGACATCACATTGGTGTCATGAGATCCCAATGCTCTTATGACATCAAAATAATATGACATTACAATGTTTTTATGACATAATAATGTTATTATGACATCACAAAGGTATTATTATATCACATTAATATCATGACATCCCAATGGTTTTATGATTTCACAATGGTATGACCTCACATTATTATTATGACATCCCAATGGAATTATGATTTCACCATGGTATTATAACATCACAATGTTATTATGATATTACAATGCTATTTGACACTGACAATTTAAGGAATATGAACTAAAGAAAATTGGGACTGTGACACCACAGAGGTTAAGAACATTGTTTACTCTTACAGATGTCATTCTTCAATTCCCAGCAAGCACACTGTGGCTCACAATCATCTATAATGAGATCTAGTGCCCTCTTTCAGCATGCCTGCAGAAAACTTTATATACAATATATATTACATATATATTAATAAGTAAATAAATTGTTATTTATATATTATAATCATATATTTATAATATAATATTATTATATATATATATATAATAAGTAAATAAATTGTTGGTACTTTTGGAATGTATACAATGTATCCTTGTTCATTCAAATGCTGATTTCTGTCCCCCACTCTCTGGTTTCAATCCGGAAATTGCACGGTGATGCTTATTCTACAAATCACCTGTTTCAAGTTTGTGTAAACATGCCACCATTTGTTCTCTGTATTTTCAATAAAACAACCAGCTACATTGCTGAGCAATGGAGAGGATAGAGTGGGACATCCTGGTCCATGGGGAGGAAGAGGAAGGAATCAGGGGAAGAGAGGTGGAGAATCAGAAGGAGAGGTCTTGGAATCACATGGAGAGATGGATTTTAGTCATACCTAAGGTATGACTAAAAGCATGTATAATGAGTGAAATCTGAATGGTAGGAATCTATGCAGTCTTGGAGGTTTAGGATGGAATAACTATTGCCAGGCATTGTGCTCTAGGTTAATTAAATAAATCCCAGTCTCTGTGTCATGATTTGGGTATACAGCTGGTTTAGGAATAACTGCTGCTTAACTAAAAGATACTTCAATAGTAAATATGAATAACTATCAACAAATGACACCCAGCTAATCTATCTGAACAATAAATGGCTACCAAATATTCTAAGTATCCACACCCTTTAAATCATACTTTAACATAATTTGGTGGGGGGAATAAGCATGTAGTAATACAGCCCCAATAACCCAAACTGAAAACCTAAAAACTCCCAGGTCAATTACTGTCTCTTTAAGAGATACTCTTAAACAGGCCCAGGAGGAAAAGACAGCCTATTGTGGACAGACCTGAGACTTAACAAAACTGGCTGTTGCTACAGTCTAACAGGGGAATACACAACCATGGCTTCCTTATACTGTGGCTAGCTCAGTTCAGCTAAATTCAGCAGCCATGTCTGGAAAAGAGCTTGGCCTAAAACTGTATCTTAAAAAAATTACCATGGCAGAGGGTGTTTAAATCCACTTTGGCTTTGTTTTAGTTGTCATAGTCATGGATCTGGTTGCAATATATTTAACGGTGGTGGCTCTTCTGGAGGACTTCTCCAAGAAAGTGCAAGGAGAAAATGGGGAAAAAAACCAAAGAATGGAATATTAAGTTACAGACAATAGAAAGGGCACTCAGCCTAATAAATTGATATTAATAATGGCTAAACTTCAAAGCTCTATGGCTTTAAGATACTTTTCAGCTCTTTCTGGTAAGGATCCACCAATTCACTAACATATGATCCAAATTCCAAAAAACAAGCAACTGGGCTTTGCTTGTTACAACGAAACAACTGACCCAAAACTTACAATTTTCTTGTCTCTTTGCTTAATTTTCATTTAAAGGCTTTGTGTTACAATTATATTAATTTGAGAAAAAATATTTGAACAAGTTGATAAAGGCACATGCCTTTAATCCCAACACAAAGTAAAAAGAAACAGGCAGATCTGTGAGTCCCTGATCAGCCTAATTTACATAATAAAATTTACATAATAAAAGCCAGGATGGCAACTCCTGCTGTTTAGCCATTTGCAGAGATTCAAAATGACAAAATTTTCCTTAAGATTACCATGTAAGTTCTTTTTTCTTAATGATAGATATTATGTCCTTACTGTTTTGAAGACTGAATTCACATCAAATTCAGGAGAAATGATGTCACAATGCTCTAAAATGGCCAGCCAATCTCAGAAAGTGAGACTTCTACAGAAGAACTGGTGCCAAAGGGCATTTTGGCTTAAGAGATATGTTCTGTTGGTCAATGTAAGGACCTAAAATTAGGCTGCAAGACAAACATGCAAACTATTAGTATTTTGGAACACAACCTGCTCCTGGGTAACCCAGCAACTTAAGATGGATGTCATCATGCGTCACTGGCCAGGTGTGGTTACTTTATTCCTGACCTCAACACATGGTCTCTCTCTTACTCTCTCTCTCTCTCTCTCTCTTTCTCTCATTCTCTCTCTCGAGGTGCCCCCTCTCTCTCTCTTGCTTTCTCCCCATCAGGTCCTATTCTCCCACTCCCTCCAAACCCATTTAATAAACCTCTTGCATAGAAGATTGGTTGACCAGCCTCTTATCTCTTTTAATAACATTAGTGCGTTGGCTTAGATAGGGCTCCCTTAGCTTTGCTAGGACCCCTTTCAAACTTAGGACTCCTATAGGAAGTTACAACCAATATTCTCTGCTCTATGCCCCAAAACTGCCTCAGCGTAAAGCAGCAGTGGCTGCTCCAGGTGTGAGGACCCCCTGGGGCCATGGCCTCACAGGTGCACTGCGCTCTTTGTCCTCTTTGGTTTCCCGGGCTAGTTCTCCCCAGTCTTGGATCCCTGTGTATGACCTGGCTGTTTGCAGTGGCTGCCAGAGACACTGGCTGCGTCTGTACCTTTCGGCTCCAGCAGAATGGTATGTACAGTAAGAGGGTAGAGGCTATACCTGGGTCCCCTGGGGGGAGGCGAGCCAAAAGGGACTTTGCATGTTTGCTATTCCTGAGCCAAGCCTGGGAGATTCACGCCACACTAAAGTCAACTTTAAAGGCTTGGCCCTCTGCTCTGGGTAGAACAGTTGTAAAAAACCAACACAGCTGGGAAACTTTTAAATTTCCCGCAGGATCCTGGCCGGTGCCATGTTGATCTTGGGATGAAATGGGAGTAACTACAACTTAACCATAGACTTAACTTGGCACAGCGCCATCTTGGTTTGGACAAAGACACCCCACCTCAGCCAGCCCTGCCTGGCAACTGAGGAAGCCATTTCTCCATGCACTTCCTCCTCCCCCACCAAGCTGTTTTTCCACGCTTTGTTCTATTTCCAAGCTCTTTCTTCCTGATTTCCATACACTCTACTCATATTTTAAAATGCTTTAAATTCCTTATCTAATGCTTTATATAATTTATACAATTTTCTCATTGGGCTTACATTTATAGGTCTTAATCATAATTAACTGTTTATCTTCTCTTTTAGACTAGGCCACAACAATGGGCCTCATTTCAAATTGGTATGGATTTTTGAAAAATTCAAAGGTACAATTTACTATCTTATGATTCAACCCTGCTTCAAAATAAATGTTATACAATAATAAAATTTCAAAGTTATGAATATCTATTCAAATTAGGTTGGTTTGAAATATGAATCTAAATGCCTAAATCTTTTCAGTTCCTAAATTGATAAAGACTGTTACTGTCTCCTGCTATGTGTTGCTCAAATGTAATTTTAAAATTGCTTTGTTATGCTAAATTATTGGTTTTACACTTATAGCACAAGGGTTCATTATTATGTACAAGTTGTTTACCAATATTCTAAATAAGTTCTATTAATTTTTTTAATTTTTTATTTAACTTTTATTAAATACACTTTATTCCTTTTGTATCCCCCCATAAGTCCCTCCCTCCTCCCCTCCCAGTCCCACCCTCCCTCACTTTCTGCATGCATGCCT
>REGO01001095.1:63752-75101 GCA_010120015.1 Rhombomys opimus | reverse complement strand
AAGGTGACCAACACCAGAAGACCTGCTAATGCTCCCATGCCCACCCATTCCTTCAGATGATTCATGGCTGCAGCAATCCATGATGATACTCCTGTGGCTAGTCCTGAGTCCACTCTGGTAGAATTTGCGGTAACAATGGCCACTCTCAGCTGCTCCATCATAGTATTGAATTCTTCGGTCCAATTACCTAAAATATAGCAAGTCCACTGATAGGGGAGTATTTATGTTAAAAATATATATGGGTCAATTTACTGTATCTATCTCTACTTTCAAAAGGTTAATATAAGCTAGTCTTGTTCTCTTAAAAATGATGTTATTAATCTGTAGTATAGCCTTAGACTATTATAAACTATAAATTTTTATATATTAAATCATACAAAATCTCTTATGCTCTCACTTTAATAAATTATATTCTTGACTTTTAAGGTTCTAACTTAGCAAGGACAAAACCTAAAGTCCTAATATTTAATTGTTAACAAATGCAAGTTAATAGTCATCTCATGCACACATATTTATAGTCCTACAGATGCAAGCATGTCCTCAGTGCAATTTTTAATAAACAGCTGAGGATGGTCCTTGAGTCACCATGTTGGAGTGTAAAAATAGCGAGCCATCCCGAATGGCTCTAGACCTTAGCTGTGCTCTAAAGCTCCTGGCATTCCTGCAAAAAAGGCAAGAGATTTGCATAGCAAGTCCATTCTGCCAGGTGATATTTTCAAATGCAGCCAAGTGGATGCTGGTCCCAATGCTGACATGCCAAAGTGAACTGGCCTCTGGAAGTCAAACTGCTCCTAAGCAGGCTTGTCCTCTGTGCCCAGTCATGGAGGTTCAAACAGTCCAGAGCCACAAACACTTCCAGCGTTCTAGCTCATTGGCTTAGTGGAGGACAGATGGCTCCTTGACTTAACAACCTCCACAGCTCTCACACAGGTCTGTTTGTACCTCAGAATGAGGTCCCATGGACTTATTGCCAACTTCTGTGTTGGGAGACTTTAGGTGCCTCCCCAGTTCTCTTCATATGCAGGAGACCAGGCCTTAAGCCTAAGTCCTAGAGCTGCTATTTTTAGGCCTAGACTCAGTTCAGAGTCAAGAAACAGGCCTAAATGAAACCTTTTAATATCCCTTTAGCTAAAGGACAATAAATGTCCATATCACTCCTAACAATGCCTCATGGTAAATAACTAAATACAAAGGTCCTTCTCAAAAGACAAATTTGAGAGATGTCTTAAGACTGGTAAACTTAACTTATACATGCTTGATAGTCTAAAAAGGTGTCTTAAGTTTGATAAATACAAGTTATACATGTTTGAAAGTCTAAAAATGTGTCTTAAGGTTGGTAATGCAATTTATAAATGTTTGTCTAAGAAAATGTTCTAAGGTTGGTAAATGCAAGTTATAAAGGTTACAAGGTCTAAGGTGATTTAAGGTATCTTAAATAGGTAAAAAATCTTAATATTCCTTCCTGTTGCTATGATACTGTTGCATTGACTTTCCAGAGTAGGTAAAAAGGTTTACTATTTCCTCTTGTTATGCTACTGTTGTATTGACTATCCAGAGTTTGACCTTTATCAATAGGGCTCTAATTTATTAATCTAACTCTGATACAAAAACATTACATTATGACACATACTATTATGGTTCTAAGCTCAATATTGTAGGTCTCTGTAATATGTATGCTTATACTAAAAGTTAAGATCAAGTGAGTTTTTCTTTTACTTCATGAAAGGCTTTTGCCTTTTCAGACCTCACCTTAAAAAATACTTATGCTATTAACACAAATATGTATGTCTACTGCCTTTTTCTACAATGCAGAGTACAATGTGATACTAACATGTCTAAAGTTTTATCTCCTTATTAAAACTTAAAAATAATTCTTGTAAGCTGCAGAAAGTCCACCTAAATCCACCTCCAGTTCAATTGGACACCAGTTAAGTAATACACTTATTGCCTATCTCAAAAGGTGGGACTCCTCCTGTTTTTCTGGTTTTGGGACTTCCTTTCCTGGCTACCAGACTGCTACTAACTGCATGCAACTCTGGCTGGATTGGTGAGTTCTCCTTATTGACCAGCCACTAGATTGGTGAGTTCACTCCATTTTCTCAGCATAAATACTTCTCTTCGTAGGGGCAGCTTGACCACACAGCTCTAGTAACTTCATACTATCTTTTGAGATGGATGGACACCCCCCAGTCATAGCCTTGACTGTCTAGGGTTGACCCTCCATTTTAGGTCCACACTCTCCCTTGGGCAGTATGTCCCCACTTGCACAGGTTCCTTCTCCCATGGTTCTAATCACTTGCTTATGGGAAGTCCTAGTGCTAGGCAAACCTCCGTACCCTGGCCGTGCCCCACTGGGCATATGCGCCCTGGTCCCTGGCCAAAAGCTGGCAATCTATTAGACGAGTTAGCACCCCTCTCCCTTGGAGTCACACCTTGTCATTGGGAAGCCTATGGAAGGTCGATGACTTCTCCTGTCCCTCCAGATAGGATGTCGTCTGAAGAATTTTAAGTTTCTACACCTAGTGCCAGCTGGCACCAGAGCTGCTAAGTTTACGTGCTTGTGTAACTAAGCCTCACCTCAAGGACAGATCCAAAACAAAACCTTCTTTAAATATGGCCATTGATTGGGTAAATAAAGGTCCCCCAGGTAAACAGTGGTTGCCATGTTCAAGTCTCAATGATCCAAACCTTCTACTTCTCATTTCTCTCCCAAACGTTTTCAATATATACTTAAAGGATTTTCTCTATAACCTACTCAACTTTATCTTTTGCCTATATATATGTTTCAGTGTCCTTCCAGACACAGATGTTTCCTATACCCACAACAGTGCCAAAGCAGCTACAGGTGATCAATTCTGACCTCATAGACTTCCAACAAGCTGTACCTGCACCTTCCTTCCCAGCCATGGATGTTCTTGCAGACCCTGGAAAGCATCAAAACAGCCTGTTATTCCTGGACTTTACCAATATTTCAGCCTTTTGACCTCCCTGACACAGAGGCCGCAGTGTCAGCAGGAAGTAGCCACATGAGAATCTATGTCTTTTATTCACTTGTTGTTAACAAAAGGCTGAAATGGTGTGCTTCAGGACTCGGACAAGCAGCTCCAGGTTCTCCCAGTGTTCCCCAGTCCCTACCTGCTGCCTTGCATGGCTGGCAACTCTATCTATTGACAACCCTCTATCCAAAATTTTCCAGGGCAGAGGTTTTCCTTACTCTTGACCTTGAAATCTGACCATTTTGTTGCTGTAATTCCTCTCTCTCTCTCAACCCCTTGCATGACAACCAAGAGCTGTTTCCAATGAGCCTAAATTTATATACTTTAACTTACCTTATAAAAAACAGCCCAGGTTCCTCATTTTTTAATTATAGAAAAATGGAGGAATATTAGTATTTTGGAACACAACCTGACCCTGGGTTACCCAGCAACTTATGATGTCATCGTGTGTGGCCAGCCAGGTGGCCACACCTGGAAGGCGTGGTTACTTTGTCCCTTAAAGTGCTGACCCTGACACTTGGTCTCTCTCTTACTTTCTCTCTTTCTCTCTGTAATTCTCTCTCTTGGGGTGCCCTCCTTTCTCTTTCCTTCTCTCTTCCCATGATGTCTTATTATCCCACTCCCTCCATACTCATCTAATAAACTTATTGCATAGAAGATTGGTTGACCCAGCCTCATGTTTCATTTAATAACACAAATTGCATGCTTGCCATCTCAAAAAAAAAACCTTTTAAATGCTAACTAAATTACCCTGCCATACTGCTCTGGAAGCTGACTTATCTTTTCAACATGAGATATTGTCATGGTGGATAAATATTGGCCATCCCTAATGCAAGATAGACACAGGAGGCTTACAGCTGGCAAAGCACACACAGCCTAGTTAAGTACTAAAAACTCAAAAAATATTACTTCATATATTTAACAGGCAAAACTGTCCATCCCATATCAAAAAGGGCACAAACAAAAGATAGCCAAAACAAAGGTCAGCATTCAGGTATAAGATGCCTAACCCTAACTATAATACTAACCCCTAACCCTAACCATAACCATAAACCTAACCCTAATCCCAACCCTAAACCTAAACCTATGCTATGCTGACAAAACAATGGAATAATGGCTTCAAATGCTATTATGATATCACAATAGAATTTTGACATCACAATGATAGTATGACATCACAATGGAATTATGATATCACAATGATGACATCAAAATAGTGTAATGACATCTCAATATTATTATGACATCACAATTCTATTACATGATTGTCGTATGACATCACGATGGAATTTTTAAATTTCAATGCTTTTATGATAGCACAATGTTATTATGTCATCACAATTTTATTAAGACATGATTGTTGTATGATGTAACAATAGAATATTGAAATCATAATTGAATTATGATCTCAAAGTGCTGTTATGATATTACAATGGTATTTTGACATCATAATGATAGTATGACATCACAATGGAATTATGACATCACAATGCTCTTATGACATCATATGAAATGATATCACATTGGAATTAGAACATCAAAATAATAATATAACATAAAATGGAATTATGACATCACAATGGTATTGTGACATTACAATGCTTTTATGACTTCACAACTGTATTAGAACATCACAATGCCATTATGACATCACAAAGTTATCATGATATCACAATATGTTCATGAGATCACAATGCTATTATGACTTCATAACACTATTCTGATATAATTGTGGTATGACATCAAAATGGGATTTTGACATCACAATGGAATTTTGACATCAGAATGGCATTATGACCTAAAAATACTATTATGTCATCACAATGCTCTTATAACATCACAAGGGTATTATGATATCACAATGGCATTATTACCTCAAAAGGCTATTATGACAGTACAATTGTCTGATATCTCAATGCTATTATGACACCACAATGCTACGATGACTTCACAATGGTATTATGATATCACCATGATATTATGACATCACAATAGTATGATTTCCAAATACTATTATGATATCATGATATCCCAAAGGCATTATGATATCCCAATGGTATTATAACATCACAATACTATTATGTCTTCACAATGATATTATGACATCACAATGGCATAATTGCTTCACAATGGTATTAAATCACTGTGCTAAGATGACAAAACAATGTTATTATGACATCATATTGGCATTATGACATAAAATGCTACAATGGAATTTTGACATCACAATGGCATTTTGACTTCACAATGGTATTATGACATCACAATTCTATTATGACATCACAATTGTGATAGGACATCACAATTTTATTATGACATGTCAATGGTTTTATGTCATCACAAATGTGTCATAATATCTTATTACATCACCATGGTTTTATGACATCTCAATTATATTATGACATCACAATTGAATTATGATATCACAACTTTATTATGACATCTCAATGGTATTATGTCATCACAATAGTGTCATGACATCTCAGTTCTATTATGACATTACAATGGTATTATGATATCACAGTATTGTCATGATATCACTATGGTATTATGACACACCAACGGTATTGTAACTTCACAATGATATTATGATATCACAATGATAGGACATCACAATGGTGTTTGCACATCAAAATGGTATGACATCACAAAGGCATTATAACATCAAAATGCTATTATAACATCAAAATGCTATTATGTCATAACAATGGTGTCATGACATCTCATTGCTTTTATTGCATCACAATGATATAATAAAATAACAATAGGGTCATGATATCCCAATGGAATTATGATATCACAAAGCTATTTTGAAATGATTGTGGTATGAAATCACAATGGAATTTTGAAATCATAATGGCATTATGACATCACAATGGTATTACATTTCAATGAAATTATGAAATCAAAATAAAAAGACATTACAATGGTGTTATGACAGTACAATGATATCACAATGGCTTCATAACAGTAAAATGATGTTATTATATCAAAATGCTGTTATGATATCACAATCATATCTTGACCTCAGAATTGTATTATGACCTCACAGTGGCATTATGACCTATTATCATATTATCAAAATGCTATTATCACAGCAAAATGCTATTATGACATCACAATGGTATTATGATATTTTATTGATATAATATCACAATGGTATGATGTCATCACAAGGGTATGATCATATATAAGAGCTATTATGACATCACAATGCTATTATGCTATCACACGGTGATATGAATTCACAAAGATATTATGACATTACAATGATATTATAATATCACAATACTATAATGACATATTGTTCTTACTATAGGATTGTGTTATGATATCATAATAGAATTAGGACTTCTCATTGCTATGATGACATAAGAATGCTATTATGCTTTCACAATGGTGTTTTGACTTCACAATGTTATTATGATATCACAATGCTATTATGAGATCACAATGGCATCATGAATCAAAATTCATCATGCCATTCCAATGCTTATGACATCACAATGCTATTACTAAATGATTGTAGTATGACATCAGGAAGGAATTTTGACAATGCTATTATAACACCACAATGCTATTTGACATCTTAATGTTAGGACATAACAGTGCTATTATGACATTACAATGCTATTATGACATCAAAATGTTATGATAACACCACAATGCTATGTTGACATCACAATGCCATCATGCTATAACAGTGGCATTAAGACATAAAAATTCATCATGACATCACCATGCTATTATGAAATCACAACAGTATTACAACATGATTGTTGTATAACATCACAATGCAGTTTTGATATCACAATGGTATTAGATGTAATGACTTTACAATGCTATTATGACATCACAATACTGTTACTAAATCACAATGATATGAAAGTACAATACTATTAAGACATCACACAGATATTTTGTCATCACAATGCTATTATGTTACCACAATGTTATGACATCACAAAAGGTATTATTATTTCACAATATTTTATGTCATCACAAAGATATTATGACATTAAAATTGTATTGTGACATCATATGCAATTATGACTTCAAAAGGGCATTATGACATCAAAATAGTACAATATCTACATGCTTTAATGACATCAGATTTACAACATCACAATGTTTTTATGACATCACAGTGCTATTATGATATCACAATGCTGTTAGGACATCACAATGCTATGTTGACATCACAATGGCATTATGATTTTAAATTTTTATTATGACATATCATGCTATTAAAACAGTGGTATTACAAGATTGTGCTATTACATCACAATGGAAAATGATATTTTGAATTCACAATGGTATGACTTCATAATGCTATTATGATATCACAATCCTATTATGACATCACAATGCTATTATGACCTCCAAATGTTATTATAACATCTTAATCATATGACATTGTATAGTACTATGATATTATACTGCTTTTATAGCTTCACAATTCTATTATGTTATCACAATACTATCATAACATCACAAAGGTATGATGATATCATAATACTATTATGACATCAAAATGTTATGAAATTCCAATGGTTTTATGATTTCATAATATTATGATATCACTATGATATTATGACATCACTATTCTATTATAACATCACAATGCTTGATGGCATCACAATGCTCTTACTACATGATTGTATTATATCACAATGGAATTTCACATTACAATGCTATTATGACTTCACAACAGTATGACTTTCAATGATATTAAGACATCTCGATGCTATTGTGACATTACAATGCTCTTATGACATCACAAAGCAATTATAATATCCCAATGCTATTACGACATCACAATGATAGAAAATCACAATGCTATTATCTCATCACAAAGGTATTTTAACTTCAACATTCTATTATGATATTACAATATTATGACATCCCAAAGATATTATGATTTTGCAATGTCATTATGACATCACCATGCTCTTATGACTTTGAAATTGTATTTCAACTGAGAGACCAAAAGATTAAAAATTAGCAGCTATTATTAATTAAGGCCTGAACTAGGTGGGTGGAGACTTGTCCAGTAATGCTCTGAGGGGAAGGACTGCCTTACTGCATTCTCTCCCCACCCACTAAAGATACAGTTGCTAGGAAACTGGACCATCCCCCTAGGGAAGGACACCAGATCATTAATGGCCTGGGAACCTTCCTATAGCCAATCAATTCAAAATGTAGCATTTTGACCAATAGATGCTTGCCAGGCAGGAATCACCCCTGCCTTGGGCATTCTGGGATGGACCAGAATCTTTAAATCACCCAACTAACATGGGCATGGGGCGCTCAGCTCCCACCATTTCAGCAGTGGGGGTCTTTGGGCCCAAGCTGCAGCTTGTAATTTACAGTAAAAAGAGTCTCATGTATTTACAGTGGAATCTGTTTATTCCTGGTCTTTTGGGGTTCATGAACTAGGCAGAACATAACATAATTTTGTTATGACATCACTAAGGAATTTTGAAATAAAAAAGCTATTATGAGTTCAAACAGTAAGATTTCACAGTGATATTAGGACATTCAGTGTTATGATGACATCACAATGCTATTATAACATCACAACGGCATTATGATAGCAAAATTCATCATGACATCCCAATGCTATCATAATATCACAATGGTTAGGTGCTGAATGGCTGATAGGGAAAATGATGTCATGGAACAGGTGAAAGCCAATAAGAGTTTCTGGGGCTAGTTATAAAAAGGTATTATTGGATACCATGCTTGAGAGAAAAGCTGAGGAGCCCTACATGCCTCAATCTGGGCAGCTGAAGGCACCCAACCTAGAGAAGACAGTTCCTGTGTCCAATACTCTTAGTTCATTTATTTTGTCACATATTTCTTTAAGTAGTCATTACTAAAATCCCATGTCCTTGACATGTGACTTTCATATTATCACAGATTCCAATATTATTTATTAAATGCACAGATATATCTGCAGTCAGTGACTTACTTACTGGGAAAATGATCCCTGAACAAGACAACTTTTTGAACAAAAAGCATTTACTTAGGACCTTATACTTTTAAAGACTATCCATGTCACATCAGCAAGCAGACAACTTGTCCTCAGCAGAACTGAGAGCTTTTCATACTGAACCACAAGCAGCAGGCAGAGAGAAGGAGATTGAGTATCACTAAGAGAGAAAGAACTAGAGAAACAGATTTAGAAAGAGAGAGAGCAAGACTGACAGAAACAAAGACATAAAGTGACAGAGAAAGACAGAGACTCTATTCTGTCTGGTCACTTTCATTGGCACATCAACCTCAAAGAACAACCTCCCACAATATAACTCCAATAAGAATTATATTATCTAATAAGGCCATACCTCCTAACCTTTCCCAGACATTTCTTCACTGGGAATTCAACATGTAAATAGATGAGGGTAAAGGGGACATTGCAATTCAAATCACCAGTTAATGGAAGAAGATGGAGAGACTTTTAGGCTAAAAGAACATAATTATACTGACAGTTTGTCATTCAATATAATGATTACCATCCTAGCAACTTCCAAGAACTAAAGAACAGTACTGGCAATCTCCTTTGGGGAAAATGTGGAATATTTCCATAATGGAGTATTATTCAGCTAAGAAAATGTCATCATGATATTTTCAGGCAAATGGATGGAACTATGAAAAATCATCCTTGGTGAAGTAACTAAACTTCAGAAAGACACCATGGCATTTAATCAGTTATTAGGAAGTCACCTAATGGTGGGGGATAACGTTCTAAAATGCCATCTATTGTCATCAAAGCAGTCTTCCACCAGGGGGATTGGATGGAAGTTAATTGGGTTGGGCTAGGGTATCCTATCAAGTAACCCAGGCTGCTTTTCTTAAAGTCTTCAACTGATAGATAAATGCCATGGTTTTCTTTCCACAGAGATGCTTCCTTCTGAATCAAATGGGATTGCATACAGAAACCCACAGTCTGATATTATGCACAGAAGGACCTCAAAACATCTAGCCCTAAATGAGATTTTCCTATGAAATTCTCCCTCCCCTCAGAGCTCTGAGAAGCCTGCAGGAGAGGAGGGAGGAAGAGTGTCATAATTAGATGGAATTGAGGACACAAGGAGAACAATGCTGTAAGAATCAGGCCACAGAGGAAGATGATGCAGCCAGCCTAGATCTGATAAGCCAGGTTCAGATAGAAGGGGAGGAGG
The DNA here is from genome assembly GCA_010120015.1 of Rhombomys opimus. Lineage (NCBI taxonomy): Eukaryota > Metazoa > Chordata > Mammalia > Rodentia > Muridae > Rhombomys > Rhombomys opimus. The sequence continues at coordinate 64,921 of REGO01001095.1, read as the reverse complement.
ACCTTCCATGACAGGGTACTAGAAAAAGTTCATATTGATATTAGAAGGAGGCTGAGTGGGACTGGAAGAAGAAGAGGGGTACAGCAGAGGGGATCCAAAGTGAACAAATCGTTATACATGAATATATAAGAAAAACTGTGATCAAGATGATGAATCATAGAGCTCTTCAAGGCAGATGGCTTCTTTTGGGGGGCTGTTCCAGAATTCCACAAGGATGAACTTAGTTTTCATTAAGAGACTCAGCACTGAGAATCTGATTATGTTACAATGAGTATATGAACAACACATACTTTAAATATTAAAAAAAATAGTGTGGCACATGGTTTAGAATTTGAAGCTGGGAGCAGTGAAAAAGTTGTGTAATCTATATTATAAGAAATTCCCACCAGGGGAGCCAAGATGGCAGCGCCAGGAGAGCACCATGTCTGAGAAGCAGGACAGCACTCTCCGTGCACCAACCAGGAGACTGAACTCTGGGCCCTGAAACTACAGCGATCGTGTTTCCCACGTGAGGGGAGGCTCCCACGGCATGGGAATCAGTGGGGTCCACTCACAGCTACCCAGCCAGAACCCGGAAGAAATCTCTGGTAACGCAGGCTTTGGGTCTCCGGGCTCGAGCCACAAGCGTGTATGTCCCAATCACTTTCCCAGGCTGATCCGTTAGCACAAGGGTGCCAAAGAGTGGGAGTCCCAGTCACAAGAAAACCCCACGGGGAAGCAAACTTGCCAGTCTGATCACAGGTCACCCAGTCTTTCCCCAGGAGGTCTCTAGGACAGCGGGTACCCGCCTCCTTCACAACTGAGCTCCTGCCATGCTCTGAGAGCTAGACTCAGCGGTACAGACAAGCTGCGTGCCCCAGTACAACAGGAACTTGGAACCCCTGTCCAGAGAGGACCCCACAGAGAAGGAAGAAACCGTGCTACTGGGGTCACGTAGAGAAAGTCTAGCAGACTGCAGATTCAAAAAAAGTGAGTATGCCCAGCCATCACAGATCTGGGCCCAAACAGGGAGCACAGAGTGATTGGAAACTCAGCTCCCGCAGACTAGCAGGTGGGCGCATGCTCCGCCAGCCCAGAGGCCTGCTTTCTACCAACTACTCCTTACAGACAGAACTGTGTGGCCCAAGACACCAGAGCAGTACTCACCTCAACAGATTACCTCTTGGGTA
>REGO01001095.1:37036-56299 GCA_010120015.1 Rhombomys opimus | reverse complement strand
GTACAAAGTCCCAATTTATTTCTAATATCAGAGATCAAACCTCTACTCTTGCCTGATGCGTCTAAAACAAAAAGGGGGAACTGTAGAGAGCTGTGTAATGCCATGCCTTAAAGATGGAGCAGGTTTCCGCCTTCCACCTTCCCGATAGTGAGTGCTCTTTGTCACAAACAACTCTATATTTGGCTAAGGCTGAGGATCTGGCTTGCTTCTGTGTATGTGGACCTATCTGCATTGCCCATGTGGCATGCTGGGGTTGGCTAGCCAGAGGCTATTTAAGCTGTGGGCTGGCTTTCCCCAGGGTCAGAAGATTGTTCACAGTTCCTGAATAAACTGCATTGAGAAGAAAAAAATAAAAGAAATTCCCACATAAGCAATGGAAATATGTTTACAATTTTTACAATGACTCTTCATATGCAAAAAAGATTATGCTAAAGGAGGGCAGAAGATTGACTTTGTAAGGAATGCTTTCTAGGAACTGATTGTATAGCAGAAAATCCTAGCCATGATCTAGTGGTTACCAGCTACCTCAGACCCCATGAGCTCAGGCTGCACCTTTTAACAAAATTCCTGACACTAATATTGTACTAACCACTGAGTAGGACACAGTTATTAATCCAGTCAGGTTAGACAAGGAAACCTTGCTCATACAGGGTTGCCAACACTAGTGTGGAATATTGCTAGCTGTACATAGTTTATTGCCCCTCAGTTCAACATTTACATTCACAGATATTTCTCTTTTTCCCGAAAAACTAGTCCCAGTAATTGTCTGGTTTCTTCTCTTTTCCCTGATCTCAAAGACTCAATACCCCATGAAATCCTAGACCCTGCCTGCCTATTATATCAATAAGAATGTGAAGGTACATTTAATGAGTACACCAGTAAATGCTCAGTTCAAAGTCACAACCTAGATTATTTCAGATCTGAGACCACAGTAGAGCACCTTGTCAATTTCCTCCCAATCCAACATCACTTTGAAGCTTCCCTATTTAGGAAGCTGTCCAGTTCAACAAACAATAAAGTTTCATTTCTTACCAGATATTGTCACAGAGGTAAACAGGAGTAAAGGTGTGGGATCTGGATAAAGGGATGAGATACAGGATTGTTGGGTTTCAAAATAAAAAGTCACCTGTGTATAGGACCAGAGATAGTGAACACTGAAGAAAGTTTGTTTATTCCTCTCCATTGAAACCTCGAGATTCACTCAGGTGTTGATTGGCTAAGAGGGAGAATGATGTCATGAAACAGGTGAAAGCCAGTAAGTGTTTAAGGAGACAGTTATTAGAAGGGCCAAGTTGACAGCCTGCTTGAGGGAAAGGCTGAGCAGCCTTACATGCCTCAATCTGGCCACCTGAAAGCACAATACCCAGAGATGACAGTTCCTGTGTCCAAGACTCTTAGTTCAGGAAAAGTGTCATATATTTCTTTCAAGTGGTCATTAATAAAGTCATATCCTTGACATGTGACTTTCACATTATGACAGATTCAATTGTTATTTGTTAAATGCAAAGGTATGTCCTCAGTCAGTGAATTACTTACTGGGAAAATGCTCCCTGACCAAGGTAAATCTTTGAACAAAAAGCATTTAATTGGGACCTTGCTAATATATTTACTTAGATGATCCAGGATGTCATGTTGGCAAGCAGTCATCTTGTTGTAGTCTTTTAGCAGAACTGAGAGCTTTTCACACTGAACCACAAGTGGCAGACAGAAAGGGTACCAGAGAGAACAAGAGAGAGAAAGAGCTAGAGAAACAGATTCAGAAACATTAAGACCTAAACTGAAAGAAACATATATATAAATTGACAGAGACTGAGAGACAGAGACTACATTTTGTCTTTTCACCTTTATTGGCATATCAACCTCTAAGCAAAACCTCCTATAATATAACACTAAAAGGAATTAAATTTTAATTTTTTTAAATTGTTATTATTTACACTTTTTTCACTTTCTATCCCTTCATAAACAACTCCCCCCTTTCCTCCAAATCCCAACATTTATCCCCTTGTCCACACATGCCCCTCCCCAAGTCCACTGATAGGGGAGGTCTTCCTCTCCTTCCTTTTATTCTAGACTATCAGATCTTATCAGGAGTGGCTGCATTGTCTCCCTCTGTAGCCTGTTAAGGTTGCCATAAGTCCCAACATTTGCTTTAATAGTCTGCAGGGCAGAGCCTTTCAGAGGCCCTCTATGGAAGGCTCCTAACTTATTCCCGGTTTTCTCTTTTTTCTGATGTCCATCCTCTTTGCCTTTTGGGATGGGAGTTGAACATTTTAGCCAGAGTCCTCCCTCTTGATTAGTTTCTTTAGGTGTACAGATTTTAGTAGGTTTGTCCCATATTATATGTCTATATGAGTGAGTATATTCTGTATGTTTCTTTCTGCTTCTGGGATGGCTCACTTACAGTTTCCACCATTTACCTGAAAATTTCATGATTACCTTGTTTTTATTGCTGAGTAATATTCCATTGTGTAGATGTTCCACAATTTTTGTATCCATTCTTCAGTTGGGGGTTATCAGGGTTCTTTCAGGGTTCTGGCTATTACAAATAAAGCTGCTACAAACATGGTTAGGAAAATGTACTTATTGTGCACTGGAGCATTTTTTGGATATACCTAGAGGTGGTAGAACTGGATCTTGAAGAAGCGCTATTTCTAGTTGTCTGATAAAATGCCAAATTGATTTCCAAAGTGGTTATACAAGTTTACATTCCCATCATCACTGGAGAAGTGTTCCCCTTTCTCCACAACCTCTCCAGCATATTTTGTTAATTGAGTTTTTGATCTTGGCCATTCTGATGGATATAAGGTAAAATCTCAGGGTCTTTTGATTTGAATTACCCTGATGGCTAATAAGGTTGAACATCTCTTTCATTGTTTCTCTGCCATTCGAGATCCCTCTGTGGAGAAATCTCTGTTTACCTCTATTCTTTATTTTTTAATTGGATTACTTGATTTGCTGGTTTTCAACTTCTTTAGTTCTTTATATACTGGATACTAGCTCTCTGTCACAGAGAGCCTTGGTGAATATTCTTTGCCAATTTGTAGGCATTTGTTTTGTTTTGATGACAGTGTCCTTTGCTTTATAGAAACTTTTCAGTTTCACAAGTTCCCATTTATTGATTGTTGCTCTTAGAGCCTTTGCTGTTGGTGTTCTGTTCAGAAAGTTTTCTCCTGTACCAATGAGTTATAGGGTATTCCCCACTTTTTTTTCAAGCCGATTTAATGTGTCTGGTTTTATGTTGAGGTCTTTGATCCACTTGGACTTCAGTTTTGTGCAGGGTGATAAGTATGGTTCTATTTTCATTTTTCTATATGCAGACATCCAGTTGGACCAGCACCATTTGTTGAAGATGCTATCTTTTTTCCATTGGATGGTTTTGGCATCTTTGTCAAAAATTAGGTGTCCATAGTGTGTGGTTTATTTCTGGGCCTTCTTTTTGGTTCCATTGATGCACCATTCCGTTTATTTGCCAGTACAATGCAGATTTTATTACTGTTGCTCTATAGTACATGTTGAGATCAGGGATGGAAATACCTTCAGAAGATCTTTTATTGTAGAGGATTGCTTTAGCAATTCTGTCTTTTTCCATATGAAGTTTAGAATTTTTATTTCAAGGTCTGTAAATAATTATAATTATATACAATTAATTAATGTAATTAACTGAGATATACTTAAAGCAATCCTACTGAAATCTGGGATATTGCAAGGTTGCGCACTTTCTCCATCTCTTCTACATAGTTCTGGAAGTCCTTGCTATATCAATAAGACAGTTGAAGCAGATCAAAGAGATAGAAATCAGAAAGAAAAAAAGTGAAGGTATCACTATTTGCAGATGATATGATAGTATACCAGAGAAACTCTATGAAGTCTACCAGGAAAATCATATACCTGATAAACATCTTTGGAAAAGTGGCTGGATATAAAATTAGCTTAAAAAATCAGTAGCCCTCCTGTTTACAAAAGACAAAAGGACTGAGAAAGAATTTAGGAAAACAAATGAAATTACATTATCTAACAAGGCCATCTCTCCTAACCCTTCCCAGAGATTTCCTCACTGGGGACTCCACATATAAATAGATGAGTTTCAAGGGGACATTGTAATTCAAATCACCAGTAAGTGAAAGAAGATGGAGGGACTTCCAGGCTAAAAGAACATAGACCTAATCAGTTCCAAGTTCTAAAGAACAGGACTGACAACCTCCTTCAGGGAAAATGTGGAATATTTCCATAATGGAGTATTACTCAGATAAAAAATGTCATCATGATATTTTTAGGCAAATGGATGGAACTATGAAAAATCATCCTGGGTGAAGTAACTAAAATCCAAAAGACAATTATCATATGTATTCACTTATTAGGATGTTTCCTGATAGTGGGGGATAAAGTTTCAATAAGCCATCTATTGTGACCAAACCAGTCTTCCACTAAGGGGACTGGATGGCAGTTACTTGTGTTATTGTGCCCGGGCATCCTATGGAAATTTTCAAGGAACCCAGGCTGTTATTATTAAAAAATATTGCTCTCTGCCCTCAACTTATAGATCAGTGCCATGTACTTGATCCACAGAGATGCTTCCTTCTGCATCAAATGGGATTGCATACAGAAACCCATAGTATGATATTATGCAGAGAGAGACTCTAAAACACCCAGGTCTAAATGGGCTTTCCCTATGAAATTCTTCCTTCCCTCAGAGCTCTCGGAAGCCTTCATGAGTGGAGGTAGGAAGAGTGTCATAATTAGAGGGAATTGAGGACAGAAGGAAAATAATGACCCAAGAATCAGGCTGCAGATGAAAATGGTGCAACCAGCCTTGATGAGACCTGATGAGCTAGGGTCAGATAGAAAGGGAGGAGGACCAAATCCTAATCCGGGACTAGAAAAAGGGTATAGGGGTAGAAGGAGGAGGCTGCGTGGGACTGAAAGGAGAGAGGTAGGGTGCAGAATAGGGGATACAAATAAACAATTATTAACAAATGAATATAAGAAAAAATGTGATGGTCTTCTAGGGGGTCATGCCAGGATGTGGCAAGCATGAACTCAGTTTTCTTTAGGTAACTTGGCACTTAGACTCTGATCAGTTTTAATGAGTTTATGAACAACAAATACTTCAAATGATGTATTTTAAAGAAAAAAAATACATGTGACACATGGGTAAATATTTGAACATGGAGCAATGGAAAAGTAGTATAATGTATATTATGTGAAATATCCAAATAAGAAAAGTAATATGTTGACAAAATTTATGATAATTTTAACATGGAGAAAAGATTCTGCTAAAGGAGGGCAGAGTTTGACTTTGTAAGGCTTGCTTTCCAGGATCTCTTTTTGTAGCAGAGAACTAGTGGTTCCTAGCCATGAACTAGTGGTTACCCAGCTACCTGAGACCACATAAGCTTAGATAGCACCTCTGAACAAGCATTCCTGGCACTAACACTATGTTTACAGGTTTGGTCTGGAGGACAACAGCAGAAAAAATTGCTGCTCACTTGTCCTAAGCATATACACAGACCCATTTCTCTTTCCTTAAGGATCAGTTTTAACTGTAAACCCCAGGACCAGTTTCCAACTCACCACTGAATAGGATACAACTGCCAATCCATCCAGTTCAGACAAGGCAACCCTACTCATAGAGTGTTGGCAACATTAGTGTTTAACAGTATCAGCTGTCAAAAAAATTCTTGCCCTCAATTCTCAACACTCCCTGATATTTTTCTGTTTCAGCCAAATCATTACTAGGATTTCTTGTGTTTGCTTTCTTTTCCCTGTTCTTAAAGACTCAATACTCCAAGTAACCCTAGTGCCGGTTTGCTTATTATATCCTTAAAAATATGAAGGTACATTTAATGAGTACACCAGTAAATGCTCAGGTCAAAGTCACAATCTAGGATATTTCAGAACCAAGACCACAGTAGGAGACCAGCCTTATATTCCATACATTCCCCTTAATCCTATATTCTTTGAAGGCTTCCCTAATTAGGAAGCTGTTCAATTAAATAAACATTAATGTTTTGTTTCATGCCTGACATTGTCACAGAGGTAAACAGGAGTGAAGGTGTGAGATCTGAATAAAGGGAAGAGATAAAGGCTGGATGGGTTTCACAAGAAAAATAATGTATGCACAGGATCAGAGATACTGTACACTGAGGAAAGTTTGTTTACTAATCTCCATGAAAACCTCAAGATTCTCTCAGGTGCTTATTGGCTGAGTGGGAGATTGATTTCATGAAACAGGTGAAAGCCAGTAAGAGTTTCAGGATCCAGTTATTAAAAGGGCCAAGTGGACAGACTGCATGAGAAAAAGGCTGAGCACCATTACATTGCTCAGTCTGAGCAGCTGAATGCACACAACCCCAAAATGACAGTTCCGGTGTCCAAGACTCTTACTTCAGGAAAAGTGTCACATAAATCTTTCAAGTAGTCATTAATAAAGTCACGTTTCCTTGACATGTGAGTTTCACATTATCACAGATTCCATTATAAATTGTTAAATGTCATACATGTCCTCTGTCATGGAAATATTTACTAGAAAATTGCTCCCTGACCAAGGCAACTCTTTGAACATAAGGTGTTCAATTGGGACCCTGCTTATCATCCAGGATGTCACATCAGGGTGCAATCAGTCATCGCTTTGTAGTCCTTCAGGAGAACTGAAAACTTTTCATACTGAACCACAAGCAACAGTCAGAAAAAAGGGAGACTGTAAGAGACACACAGAGAGAGAGAGAGAGAGAGAGAGAGCTAGAGAGACAGATTCAGAAATGGAGAGACCAAGATGGACAGAAACAAAGATACAAAGAGACTGAGAAACAGAGACTCCATCTCCTTGGTCATTTTCATTGGCCTATCAGTCTCAAAGTATGCCCTCCAATAATATAAATCCAAAAAGAATTATATTTTTTAATGTTTTTTTATTTTAATTTTTGTCAATTACACTTTGTATAACCCCATAACCTTTCTCCCCTCCCAATCCCACCTTTCCTCCCACTTGTCCACACATGGCCTTCCCCAACTCCACTGAAAGGGGAGGATTTCCTCTCCTTCCTTTTCATCATAGTCTATCAGATATCATCAGAGGTGGATACATTGTCTTCCTCTTTGGCCTGCTAAGATGTGGTTTTCAAACAGCAGACAGTTCATGTCAAAGGCAGTCCCTGTTCCCATTACTATAGAACCCCCTTGGACACTGAATTGCCATGGGTTACATCTGTGCAGAGGTTCAAGGATATCTCCATGCATGGTTCTTGGTTAGAGTATGAGTCTCAGGAAACACGCCATTGCTCAGATTTTTTGGTTCTGTTGCTCTCCTTCTGTAGCTCCTGGCCTCTCCAGATCTACTACCTACTTCTTTCATTAGATCCCATGCATTCTGCACAACAGTTGGCCATAAGTCTTAGCATCTGCTTTAATAGTGTGCAGGGCAGAGCCTTTCAGAGGCCCTGTGCTGCAGGCTCCTAACTTGTTCCTTGTTTTCTCTTTCTTTTGATGTCCAACCTCTTTGCCTTTCAGGATGGGGGTTGAGCATTTTAGCCAGAGTCCTTCCTCTTGATTAGTTTCTTTAGATTTACAGATGTTTATAGGTTTATCCTATATTATATGTCTACATGAGTGAGTATATACCATGTGTGCTTCACACAGCATGATCTTTTCTAGTTTGCACCATTGACCTGCAAATTTCAAGATTTCCTTGCTTTTATTTTTTTGAGTAATATTCTATTGTATAGATGTATCACAACTTCTGTATCCATTTTTTTCTGTTGGGGGGCATCTGGATAATTTCCATGTTCTGGCTATTACTAACAAAACTGCTACATACATGGTTGAGAAAATGTCCTTATTGTGTACTTGAGCCACTTTTCGATATATGTCTAGGATTGGTATAGCTGGATCCTGAGGAAGCACTATTCCTAGTTGTCTGAGAAAGCACCATATTGATTTCCAGAGTGGTTGTACAAGTTTACATTCCCACCAGGACTAGGAGTAGGGTTCCTGTTTCTCCACAACCTTTCCAGAATTTGTTCTCAATTGAGTTTCTGATCTTGGCCATTCTGATGGGTGTAAGATGAAATCTCCAGGTCATTTTGGTTTGCATTTTCCTGATGGCTAATGACACTGAACATTTCAGTGTTTCTCTGCCATTTGATATTCCTCTATTGAGACTTCTCTGTTTGCTCTGTTCCCTATTGTTTAATTGGATTACTTGAATTGATGCTTTTTAACTTTATCAGTTCTTTATATATACTGGATATTAGCCCTCTGTAACATAGAGGTTTGGTGAAGATTCTTTGCCAATCTGTTGGTATTCATTTGTTTTGATGACAGTGTCCTTTGCTTTACAGAAACTTTTCAGTTTCATGAGGTCCCATTTACTGATTGTTGCTCTTAGAGCCTGTGCTCTTGGTGTTCTGTTCAGGAAGTTGTCTCCTGTGCCAATGAGTTCAAGGGTCTTCCCCACTTTTTCTTCTAACTGATTTAATGTGTCTGGTTTTATTTTGAGGTCTTTCATCCACTTGGAGTTTAGTTTTGTGCAGGGTGATAAGTATGGATATATTTGCATTTTTCTACATGTAGACATGCAGTTAGACCAGCACCATTTGTTGAAGGTGCTATCTTTTCTCTATTGTGTGCTTTTGGTATCTTTGTCAAAACTCAGGTATCTATATGTGTGTGGGTTTATTTCTCGGCATTCTATTTGGATCAATTGATCCACCATTCCGTTTCTATGCCAGTACCATGCCCTTTTTATTACTGTTGCTGTATAATACACCTTGAGATCAGGAATGGATATACCTCCAGAAGATCTTTTATTGTAGAGGTTTGTTTTAGTAATTCTGGGTTTCTTGTTTTTCCATATTTAGTTGCGAATTTTTCTTTCAAGGTCTGTAAAGAGTTGTGTTGGTAATTTGATCTGAACTACTTTGAATCTATAGATTGCATTTGTAAGATGGTCATTTTACAATGTTAAGCCTGCCAAGCCAAGAGCATGGGAGATCTTTTTTTCTTTTGATATCTTCTTCTATTTCTTTCTTCAGAGACTTGAAATTTTTTTTCATACAAGTCTTTGACTTGCTTGGTTAGTTTTAGCAAGGTACTCTATGTCTTTTATTGAATGCATGAACACTTCAAATATATCATCCACTATGACCAAATAGGCTTCATCCCAGGTATGCAGTGGTGGTTGAATACATGGAAAGCCATAAATGTGATACACCATATTAAAAAAATGAAATAAACAAAAACACATTATAAACTTTTCAAATTCTGAAAAAGCATTTGAAAAAATCCAACATCCATTCATATTTAAAGTATTGGAGAGATCAGGGATACAAAGCACACAACTAAATATAGTAAAGGCAATATACAGCAAGCCTATATCCAACATCAATCTGAATGGAGAGAAACATAAAGGAATCCTACTGAAATCAGGGACCAGCAAGGCTGCCCACTCTATATGTATCTATTAAACATAGTTATGGAAGTCCTTGCTAGAGCAATAAAACAATTGAAGAATATCAAATTGATAGAAAATCAAAATGAAGAACTCAAAATATCACTATTTGCAGATGATATGATAATGTACCTGGATAACCCCAAAAATTCTACCAGGGAACTCCTACAGCTGATAAACATGTTTAGCAAAGTGGCTGGATAAAGAATTAACTCAAAAAAATCAGTAGCCCTCAAGCATACAAAAGACAAAAGAGCTGAAAAAGAAAATAGGGAAACAAAAAGAATTACACTATCTAACAAGGCCATATTTCCTAAACCTTCCCAGATATTTTCTCACTGGGGAATCCACATGTAAATAGATGAGCTACAAGGGGATTTGCAAATCAAATCAGCAGTGAGTGGAAGAAGACGGAGGGACTTCCAGGCTAAAAGAATATAGTTATCATATTTTGTCATTCAATACAATGATTAAAGTCCCAGCAGCTTCAAAGGACTAAAGAACAGGACTGACAATCTTCTTTGGGAAAAATGTGGAATATTTTCATAACCAAGTATTAATCAGCTAAGAAAATGACAGCACAATGTTTTCAGGCAAATGGTTGGAACTAGGAAAAAATCATCTTGGGTGAAGTTACTAAAATGCAAAAAGACATATATGACATGTATTCACTTATTAGGCAGTCTCCTAACAGTGTTGATAAAGTTCCAAAAGGCCATCTATTGTGAATAAGTCAGTCTTCTACTAGTGCATATGGGTGGCAGTTATTTGAGTTGTTGGGCCAGGGCATCCTAGGGAAATTTTCAAGCAACCCAGGCTGCTGTTATTAAAAAATGTTGCTCTCTGTCCTCATCTGATAGATCAGTTCCATGTCCTTTTATCCACAGAGATGTTTCCTTCTGAATCAAAATGATTGCATACAGAGAACCACAGTCCTATAATATGGAGAGAGAGACCTTAAAACACCCAGCTCTAACTGGTATTTACGTATGGAATTCTATACCCCCCTTCAGAGCTCTGGACAGCCTGCAGGAGAGGAGGCAGGAAGAGTGTCCTAAGAAGAGGGAATTGATGACACAGGTAGAGCAGTGCCCTGAGAATTAGCCCTTAAATGAAGACGATGCAGAAAACCTTAATGAGACCTGATAAGCTAGGTTCATACAGAAAGGTGAAGAGGACCTCCTCGATTAGGAAAGTAGAGAAAAGGCATAGGGGTAGAAGAAGGAGCCTGGAAGGAGAAGAGTGAGGGGGTAGCAGAGGAGATAGAATGTGAACAAATCATAATAAAGATATACTTAAGAAAAAAATGTGATCAAGGTGATGAAGTATAGAGCTCTTCAGGACTGATGTCCTCTTCTTGGGCGTGGTGTCAGGGTTTGGCAAGGATGAACTCATATTGTTTTTTGTTTGTTTATTTTTTAATTTAATATTTTTTAATTTAATTTCATTTTAATTTAATATTTTTAATATTAGTTACAGTGTGTTAACTTTGTATTAATGCTGTTTCCCGGTCCCTCTTTTCCTCCCAATCCCATCCTCCCACCCTCATTTCTTCCCTGCCCTTTTCCAATTCCACTGATATGTGAGAAACTCCTCCCCTTTCATCTGATACTGCTTCATCAGGTGTCTTTAGGACTGGCCGAAAAGTCTTCCTTTGTGGCCTAGCAGGGCTGTTCCTTTATTGGAAGGGGAGGTCAAAGAACTTGCCATTAATTTCATGTCAGAAACAGTCCCTGTTCCCCTTATTAGGGTACCTGGATACTGAGATACCAAGGGCTATATCTAGGCAGAGGTTCTAGGTTGCATTCACACATGGTCCTTATTTGGAGAAACAGTCTCATAAAAGACTGTGCCCAGATATATTGTCCCAAAGTTCTCCTTTTACACTCACAGATCTTTCTGTTTCAAACAAACCAATTCCAGAAGTTGTCTACTTTCATTCTCCTTTCCGTGCTCTTGAAGACTCAGTTCCTCAGGGAACCATAGACCCTGCCATCCAATTATATTAATAAGAATGTCAAGGTCTGATAGACTAAGATCAGAAGGAAGGAGAGGGTGACCTTCCCTAAAAGTGGACTTAGGGAGGGGCATGCAAGAAGACTGGGGGGAAGGTGGGATTAGGAGGGGAGGAGGGAGGAGTTTATGGGCAGATTCAAAATGAATAAAGTGTAATGAATAAAAGTTAGAAAAAAGTAAAAAATGAAAATAAAATAAAATACAGAGAATGTGAAGGGACATTTAGTGAATACAGGAGTAAATGCTCAGTTTATAGTCATAACTTAGGAAATTTCAGATCCAAGACCATAGAAGGAGAACACCTTGTTATTTGATACATTCGCCTTAATCCCACATCACTTTGAAGCTTCCCTACGTAAGAAGCTGTCCAGTTAAACAAACATAAAAGTTTCATTCCTACCTGACATTGTCACAGAGGTAAACAGGAGTAAAGGTGTGGAATCTGGATAAATGGATGAGATGAAGGCATGTTAGATTTCACAAGAAAAAGTCAAGTGTGCACAGGATCAGATACACTGGACATTGAGGGAAAGCTTGTTTACTCATCTCCATGGAACCTAAAGATTCTCTCAGGTGCTGATTGCCTGAGAGGGGTAATGATGTCATGAAAGAGGTGAGAGCCAGTAAGTGTTTCAAGAGCCAATTATAAAAAGCGACAAATAGACAGTATGCTTAAGAGAAAGGCTGAACAGCCATACATGCCTCAATCTGGGTAGTTGAAAGCATGCAACCAAGAGCTGTCTTGTGTCAAAGACTCTTAGTTCAGGCAAGATGTCAGATATTTTTTTCATGTAGCCATTAATAAAGTCACATCTGAGTTTCATGTTATCACAGATTCCATTATTATTTGTTAAATGTACAGATATGTCCTCAGTCAGTGAATTACTTAGTGGGAAAATGATCCCTGACAAAGGCAAATCTTCAAACACAAAGGGTTTAATTGGGACCTTGCTTATATTTTTACAGAGACCATCTAGGTACATGTCTGAAAACAGTCATCTTTTTGTGGTACTACAAGAGAACTGAGAGCTTTTCATACTGAAGCACAAACGGCAGACAGAGAGAGGTAGTCTGGGAGAGAAAGAGAGAGAAAGAGTTAGAGAGTCAAATTCAGATAGAGAGACTGAGACCAACAGAAACAAATATAAAGTGACAGAGACTGAGAGACAGAGACTCCATTTTGTCTGGTCACTTTCATTGGCATATCAGCCTCAAAGCACACCCTCCTACATTATAACTCCAACAGGAATTATATTATCTAATAAGGCCATACCTCCTAACCCTTCCCAGACATTTCTTTCCTGGGACTCAACATGTAAATAGATGAGCTTAAAGGGGACATTGCAATTCAAAAGACCAATACATGGAAGAAAATGGAGGAACTTCTAGGCTAAAAGAACATAGTTATCCTCATATTTTGACATTCAATACATTGATTAAAGTTCCAGCAACTTCCAAGGAGTAAAGAACAGGTTTGACAATCTCCTTTTGGAAAAATGTGGAATATTTCCATATGGATTATTCTTCAGATAAGAAAATTACCTCATGATATTTTCAGGCAAATGGATGGAACCAGCAAAAATCATTCTAGCTGAATTAACTAAAATGCAGAAAGACAAAAATTGTATGCATTCACTTATTAGGAAGTCTCATAATATTGGTTGATAAAGTTCCAATAGGCTATCTATTGTAACCAAACCAGTCATCAACTAAAGCAATTGGGTGGTAGTTAACTGATTTGTTGGGTCAGGCCATCCTACAGAAATTTTCAAGTAACCCAGGCTGTTGTTATTAAATTATGTTTCTCTCTGCTCTCAACTGATATATCAGTGTCATTTTCTTGCATCCACAGAGATGCTTCCTAGGGATTGCATATAGAGACCAAAAGTCCGATATTATTCAGAGTGAGACCTTAATTCACCCAGCTATAAATGGGATTTCAGTAGAAACTCTCCCACCCCTACAAGAGAGGAAGCAGGAAGAGTGTCATAATTAGAGGGAATTGAAGACACATGGAGAACAATGACATGAGATTCAGGCCACAGAGGAAGATGATGCAGACAGCCTTGATGAGACCTGATAAGCTAGGTTCATATATAATAGGAAAGAGTACCTCCACTATTGAGAACTAGAGAAAGGGCAGAGGGGTAGAAGAGGAGGGTTGGTGGTATTGGAAGGAGAAGAGAGAGGGGGCAGCAGAAGAAATACAAAGTAAAAAAAATCCTAATGAATAAATTACATAAGAAAAACTGTGATCAAGTTGATGAAGTACAGAGCTCTTCAGTACTAATGGCTTCTTCTTGGTGGTCGTGCCAGGGTGCAGCAATGATGAACTCAGTTTTCTTTATGGGACTTGTCACTGAGACTCTTATCATGTTCTAATGAGTAGATGAAAAAGGTATATGTGAATTAAGGTATTTTAAAGAAAAATATTTTATTGCAACATATCAGCAGGAATATAAACCCGGGAGAAATGGAAAAGGAGTATAATGTATATCATATGAAATTTCTACATAAGCAATAAAAAATAATATATTTACAACTTTTACAATGACTTTTAACATGGAGAAACAATTCTCCTAAAGGATGGCAGAGTTTGACTTTGTAAGATATGCTATCCAGGAACTCATTATTTAGTAGAGAATCCTAGCCATGAATTAGTGGTTACTCAGCCACCTCAGATGTCAAAACCTCAGGTGGCAACTCTGAACAAACAGTCCTGGCAATAACACTATGCTTAGAGTGTTTGTCTAAAGGACCTAAGCATGATACACGGCTGTTCTTGTGCCCTAGTCATATAACAGAGACTCATTTACTGTCCTGGGGGACCAGTTTTAACAATAAATCCCAGGACCAGTAGGGTGCCTCACTAACCACTGTAAACATGACAGCTGCAGATCCAACCAGGTAAGTCAAGGCAACCCTGCTCATTGAGGGTTTGCAAAACTATTGTGGAAGAGCACCAAGTTTGAAATACTTTATTTACAATCAGATCTCCATTTATACTCAGCAATTTTCTCTGTTTCAGCCAAACCACTCTCAAGAATTGTTTTCTTTACTTCTCTTTTTCCTATTTCTAAAGTCTCAATACCCCAAGGAATCCTAGATCCTGCAGGCCTATTATATCAATAAGAATGTGAAGGTATGGTTACTGAGGACTTGAGTAACTGCTCAGTTCAAAGTCACAACATAGGAAATGTCAGATCCAAGACCATAGCAGGAGACCACCTTTTCATTCAGTACATTCCCCTTAATCCCACATCATTTTGAAGCTTCCCTACTTAGGAAGCTGTTCAATTAAATAAACATTAAAAATTTTATTTCCTACCGGATATTGTCACAGAAGTAAACAGGAGTAAAGGTGTGGAATCGAGATAAAGGGATGAGATGTTGGGTTTCCAAGAAAAATTCACCTGTGCACAGGATCAGAGAAACTTGACACTGAGGAAGTTTGTTTACTCATCTCCATGGAAACCACAGGATTCTTGCAGGCACAGATTGGATGAGAGGCAGAATGATGTCATGCACTAGGTTAAAGCCAGTAAGAGTTTTAGTAGCCAGTTATTAGAAGGACCAAGTGGACAGCCAGCTTGAGAGAAAGACTGAGCAACCCTACATGCCTCAATCCAGCACCTGAAAGCAAACAACATGAAAGTTCAGACATGAAAGTTCCTGTGTACAAGACTCTTAGTTCAGCAAAAGTTTCACATATTTCTTTTAAGTGGTAATTAATAAAGTCATGTGTCCTTGACATATGACTTTCACATTATCACAAATTCCATTATTATTTTTTAAATGTACAGATATGTGCTCAGTCAGGGAAGATGCTCCCTGACCAAAGCAAATCTTTGAACAAAAAGTCTTTAATTAGAACCCTGCTTATATTTCTACAGAGACCATTCAAATTGTTATGTTAGCAAATAGTCATCTTGTGGTAGTCCTTCAGAACAACTGAGCTTTTCAACTGAACCCCAAGTTGCTGCCAGAGAGCAGGATACAAAGAGAGAAAGAGCTACAAAGACAGACTCAGAAATGTAGAGACGGAGAACAACAGAAAAAAGATATAAAGTGACAGAGACCAAGAGACAGAGCCTCCATTCTGACTGATCAGTTTCATTGGCATATCAACCTCAAAGAACGCCCTACTATAATATAACTCCAATAAGAAGTATATTATCTAACAAGGCCTTACCTACTAACCCTTCCTAGACATTTCCTTACTGGAGAATAAACATCTATGCTTCAAGGGGACATTGCAATTCAAATCACCAGGAAGTGGAAGTAAATGAAGAGACTTCTAGGCTAAAAGAACAAAATTATCCTGAACATTTGTCATTCAATACAATTAAAGTCCTAGCAATTCCAAGGAATAATGAACAATACTGACAATCTCCTTTGGGGACAGTGTGGAATAATGTATTATTCACCTATGAATATGACATGATATTTTCAGGCAAATGGATGGAACCACCAAAAATCATACTGGGTGAAGTAACTAAAATGCAGAAAGACAAATATAGTATGTATTCCCTTATTAGAAGAATTCCTAATAGTGAGGGATAAAGTTGAATAGGCCACCTCTTGTGGTCAAGCCAGTCTTCAACTAGGGAATTGGGTGGTATTTAATTGGGTTGTTGGGCCATGGCATCCAATGGAAATTTTCAAGGAACCATGGCTATTGTTACTAAAATATGTTGTTCTATGTGCTCAACTGATAGATCATTGCTATGTTCCTGCTTCTACAGAGATGATTCCTCAGGCATCAAGTGGGATTGCATACAGAGACCTATAGTCCGATATTATGCAGAGAGAGACCCAACAGCTCCAAATCCCAGCTCTTAATGGGATTTCCCTATGAAATTCTCCCTCCACTGAGAGTTCTGGGAAGCCTGCAGGAGAGAAGGCAGGAAGAGTGCCATAAGTAGAGGGAATTGAGGACACAAGGAGAACAATGCCCTGAGAATCAGGCCACAGAAGAAGATGATGCAGCCAAATTCAATGACACCTGATAAGCTAGGTTCCAATAGAAGGGGAGGGGGGCCTCACCTATACGGAACTAGAAAAAGAGGATAGGGGTATATGAAGCGAGATGGGTGGGACTGGAAGGAGAAGGGGAGTGGGTAGCAAAGGGGATACAACATTGACAAATCATAATAAATAAATACACAGGAAAAACTGTGATCAAGGTGATAAAGCTCTACAGGACTGATGGCTTCTCCTTGGGGATGTTGCCAGGTCTGAACTCAGTTTTCCTTGAGGGACTTGCCACCTGAGAATCTAGTCATATTCCAATGAATTTTTGAATAACACATACTTCAATTGATATATTTTAAAGAAAAATAATTGTGTGACACATGGGTAGGAATTTGAATCTGGAAGCAATGGAAATGGAATGTGATGTATATTATATGAAATCCCACATAATCAATAAAAGTAATATGTTGACAATTCTTACCAGGACTTTTAACATGGAGAAAAGATTTCTTTAATGGAGGGCAGAGTTTGACTTTGTAAGGCATGCTTTTAGGAACTCATTATGTAGCAGAGAATCTTAGGCATAAACTAGTAGTTACCCAGCAACCTCAGACCTCAGGTGACACTTCTGAACAAGCAGTACTGGCACTAAGACTACATTTAGAGTATTTATCTGGAGGACCACTGCAAAAAAAACACAGGTAATCTTGTGTTCTAGGCATATAACCCAGACACATTTTTCTGTCCTCTAGTTTCAACTGTAAACCCCAAGAACAGGGTACTTCCTCACTAGCCACTAAGTAGGACGTGGTTGCTGATCAATCCAGGTCAGCCAAGGCAACCCTGCTCATAGGGGGTTTGCAACACTAGTGTGGAACAGCAGCAGATATCAGAGTTTATTGCCACTCAGTTCTTATTTTAAACTCACCGATCTTCCTGTTTCAGCCAAACAAGTCCCAGGAATTGTCTGGTTTCCTTCTCTTTTCCCTGCTCTTAAAGAATCAACATCCCAGGGAACCCTAGACCCTGCCAATCTATTATATCAATAAGAATAAAAAGTACATTTATCGAGTACATGTGTAACTGCTCAGTTCAAAGTCACAACATACCATACCACAGTAGGAGAACAGCTTTTCATTCAGTACATTCCCCTTAATCCCACATCATTTGACGCTTCCCTATTTAGGAAGATGTACAATTCAATAAACAGTAAAGTTTCATTTCCTACCTGATATTGTCACAGAGGTTAACAGGAGTAAAGGAGTGTGATCTGGATAAAAGGAAGAGATAAAGGCTTGTTGGGCTTCACAAGCAAAAGTGACATGTGCACAGGATCAGAGATACTGGACACTGAGGAAACATTGTTTACTTATCTTAATAGAAACCTCAATAATCTCTCAGGTGCTGTTTGGTTGAGAGGGAGAAAAATGCCATGAAAGAGGTGAAAGCCAGTAAGAGTTTAAGGAGCTAATTATTAAAAGGCCAAGTGGACAGCCTGCTTGAGCCTCAATCTGGGCAGCTGAAAGCACCCAAACCAGAGAAGATAGTTCCTGTGTCCAAGACTCTTAGTTCAGGAAATGTATCACATATTTCTTTCAAGTTGTCATTAATGAAAGCCATGTGTCCTTGATACGTGACTTTCACATTATCACAGTTTCCATTGTTTTTTGTTAAATGCACAGATATATCCTCAGTCAGTGAATCACTTACTGTTAAAATGCTCCCTAACCAAGACTACTGTTTGAATAAAAAGTGTTTAATTGGAACTGTGCTTATATTTATACTGAGACCATCCATAATGTCATGTCAGCAAACAGTAATCTTGTTGCAGTTCTTCAGCAGAACTGAGAGCTTTTCATATTGAACCACAAGTGGCAGACAGAGAGAAGGAAATGGAGAGAGACAGAGAAAGAAACAGATTCAGAAATATTGAGATCGAGACAGACAGAAACAAAGACATAAACTGAAAGAAAGTGAAAGACAGAGACTCCATATTGTCTGGTCACTTTTATTGGCATATTGATCTCAAAGCGCTCCTATAATATAGCTCCAATAGGAACTATATATTTTTTAATATTTTTATTTTTATTAATTACACTTTATTAACTTTGAATACCCCCACAAAACTCTCTCTCCTCCTCTCAGAATCCCACCTTCCTTTCCCCTCCACAAGTCCTTTGATAAGAGAGTTGTTCCTTTCCTTTCTTATGATCTTAGTCTAGTAGATCTCATCGGGAGAGGCTTCATTGTCTTCCTCTGTGGCCTGGTAAGGCTATTCCCCCATCAGGGTGAAGTGATCAAAGAGCAGGCCAATCAGTTCAGGTCAGAGGCAGTCCCTGTTCCAATTGCTAAGGAACCCACTTGGACACTTAACTGCCATAGGCTACATCTGTGCAGGGGTTCTAGGTTATCTCCATGCAAGGTACTTGGTTGGAGTATGAGTCTCAGGAAAGACCCCTGAGCTCAGACTATTTGGTTCCTTGATTTCCTTGTGGATCTTCTGTCCTCTCCAGATCTTACTATTTCCTACTACTTTCATTAGATTCCATGCACTTTGTCCAACAGTTGGCCATAAGTCTCAGGAGCTGCTTTGATAGTCTGCAGGGCAGAGTCTTTCAGAGGCCCTTTGTGGCAGGCTTCTAACTTTTCCCCTTTTTCTCCTTCTTCTAATGTCCATCCTCTTTACCTTTCAGGATAGGAATTGAGCATTTTAGCCAGACTTCTCCCTCTTGATTAGTTTCTTTAGATGTACATTTTTTAGTAGGTTTATCCTATATTGTGTCTACCTTGTATATACCTTGTATCTTTCTGCTTCTGGGATAGCTCAC
>REGO01001095.1:0-16293 GCA_010120015.1 Rhombomys opimus | reverse complement strand
TTTAGCTCTGTTCCCCATTTTTTAAGTGGATTACTTGGTTTGCTGCTTTTCAGCTTCTTTAGTTCTTTATATATACTGGATATTAGTCCTCGGTCAGACAGAGGGTTGGTGAAGATTCTTTCCCAATCTGTAGGCAGTCATTTTGTTTTGGTGACATTGTCCTTTGTTTTACAGGAGCTTTTCAGTTTCATGAGGTCCCATTTATTGATTGTTGCTCTTACAGCCTGGGCTGTTGGTGTTCTGTTCAGGAAGTTTTCTCCTGTACTAATGAGTTCTAGGGTATTCCCCACTTTTTTCTAGCTGATTTAATGTGTCTGGTTTTATGTTGAGGTCTTTGATCCACTTGGACTTCAGTTTTGTACAGGGTGATAAGTATGGATCTACTTTCATTTTTCTATATGTAGACATGTAGTTGGACCAGCACCACTTGTTGAAGATGCTATCTTTTTTCCATTGTGTGGTTTTGGCATCTTTGTCAAAGATCAGGTGTCCATAAGTATGTGGGTTTATTTCTGGGTCCTCTGTTTGTTTCCATTGATCCACCTTTCTGTTTCTATGCCCAGAGATGACAGTTCCTCTGTCCAAGACTTATTTCAGGAAAAGTGTCACACATTTCTTTCATGGAGTCATTAATAAAGTCAAGTATCCTTGACATGTGACTTTCATGTTATCACAGTTTCAATTATTATTAATTGTTTCAATTATTATTAAATGTACAGATATGTCATCAGTCAGTGAATTATCTACTGGGAAAATGTTCCCGGACCAAGGCAACTCTTTCAATATATATTTGGGACCTTGCTTATA
Organism: Rhombomys opimus; assembly: GCA_010120015.1. Taxonomy (NCBI): domain Eukaryota; kingdom Metazoa; phylum Chordata; class Mammalia; order Rodentia; family Muridae; genus Rhombomys; species Rhombomys opimus. The sequence continues at coordinate 15,486 of REGO01001095.1, read as the reverse complement.
TTTTTTACAGAGGCTGACCAGGATGTCACATCTGCCTGCAGTAATTTTGTTGTAGTTCATGTTATAGAACTTAGGGCTTTTCCTTTTGAACCACAAGCGGTAATGAGGTGAGAGACTGACAGAGAGAGAAAAAAAGAACCAGAGAGAGATATTCAGAAATAGAGAGGCCAACATCAAAAGAAACAATGATATAAAGTGATGGAGCCTGAGAGAGACTCCATTCTGTCTGGTCACTTTCATTGGCATATCAATCTCAAAGCACACCATCCTATAAGGTAACTCCAACAGGAATTATATTATCTAACAAATCCATACCTCCTAAAACTTTCCCAATATTTCCTCAACAGAGACTAAACATGTAAAGAGATGAGCTTCTCATGGACATTGCAATTCAAATCACCAGGAAGTAGAAGAAGATGGAGGAACTTCTAGGCTAAAAGAACATAGTTATCTTGATAGTTTGTCACTCAGTAAAATGATTAAAGACCCAGCAAATTTCAAGGACTAAATAACAGGACTGACAATCTCCTTTGGGGAAAATGTTGAATATTTCCATAATAGAGTATTCTTCAGCTAATAAAATGACAACAAGATATTTTCAGGCAAATGGGTGGAACCAGGTGAAACCATTCTTTGTGAGGTATCTAAAATGCAGAAACACAAATATAGTATGTATTCACTTATTCTGAAATATCCTAATAGTGGGAGATAGAGTTCTAATACGCCATCTATTATGACCAAACCTGTCTTCCAATAGGGTGATAGGGTGGAATTTAATTGAGTTGGTGTCAGGGTATCATACAGAAATTTTAACAGAACCCAGGCTTTTGATATTAAAATATGTTGTTCTCTGCCCTCAACTGATAGATCAGTGCCATGTTCTTGGATCCACAGAGATGCTTCCTTCTGTATCAAATGGGATTGCATACAGAGAACCACAGTCTGATATTATGCAGAGAGACAGACCATAAAACACCCAGCTCTAAATGAGATTTCATTATGAAATTCTTACTTCCCTCAGAGCTCTGGGAACCCTGCAGGAGAGAAGGCATGAAGACTGTCATATGTAGAGAGAATTGACACAAGGAGAACAATGCCCTGAGAATCAGGCCACAGACAAAAATTGTGCAGTCAGCCTTGATGAGACCTAATAAGCTAGGGTCAGATAGAAGGGGTAATAGACCCTCCTCTATCAGGGAACTAGAGAAATGGCATAGACATAGAAGAAGAAGAAGTGTGGGTGGTACTGGAAGGAGAAGAGGGACAGAGCAGTAGAGGGGATACAAAGTGAACAAATCTTTAAAAAATTAATACATAAGGAAAACTGTAATCAAGGTGATGAAGTACAGAGCTCTTCAGGACTGATGGCTTTTTCTTGTCAGTGATGCCAGGGTGTGGCAAGGATGAATTCAGTTTTCTTTAAGGGACTTGCCACTAAGACTCTGATCATGTTCCAATGACTATATGAACAACACATACTTGAACTGATGTATTTTAAAGAAAAAAATAGAGTGAAACATGGGTATGAATTTGAATCTGGGAGCAATGGAAAAGGAGTGTAATGTATATTATATGAAATTCTCACATAATCAATAAAAGAATATGTTAACAACTTTTAAAATGACTTGTAACATGGAGAAAAATGGGGGCAGAGTTTGACTTTGTAAGGCAAGCTTTTCAGGAACTCATTATGTAGCAGATAATCCTAGCCATGTAATAGTGGTTACCCAGCTATGTCAGACTGCAAGCGCTCAGTTGGTACCTCTGAACCAGCAGTCAGTCGTAGCACTACCACTATATTTAGAGGGTTTTTCTGGAGGACCACAACAGGAAATACAGCTTCTCTTGTGTCCTAGGCATATAACACAGAACCATTTCACTGTCGTAAATGCCCAGTTTTAAATGTAAATACCAGAAACAGAAGGATCATTCACTGACCACTGAGTAGGACATAGCTGCCCATCCAGCCAGGTCAGCCAAGATAACCCTGCTCATAGAGGTTTGGCAACACTCGTGTGGAATAGAACCAACTGTCAAATAGTTTATTTCCCCTCATTTCTCCTTTAACACTCACAGATTTTCTGTTTCAGCCAAACCAGTCCCAGAAATTGTCTGGTTTCTGAAAGAGTCTGGTAATTGAAATTCTTTTTCCTGGCCTTTGCAGATGTGGGTCTTATCTAAGTTCCATGTCTCAGAGAATGTCCTTTGTGCTTTCTGCAAGTGGGGTGTTCTGAGCCTGCATAGTAAATAGGAAGTTCCCTGTAACCTTGGGAAGCAGACAGCAAACTTTGTGTAACCTTGAGTAAATTCCTGGATGCCTTGCCAGGTGGCACTGATGTTTTGCTACTGTGAAAAAATTTTTACTTGTACCCTTTGCTTTATATGTGTTGTTTGCACATTCAGTACAGTGAGACTTGATCAGGATTCTGTGTTTTCTCCATTCTTTGTATCTCTGTCCACCCATTTACACTCCCTCTTTCAGATGGACACTGTTCATCTAGCTCTGAATGTGTAAGAAAAAAGTGCTTTGTGAAGACCGCCTATTGCATGGAGGAAGACAAGGTAGGCAGACAGCGAAATCATGGGGTAGAGAAATAGCAGGGAGATGTTAATCATGGGCAGAGAAATAGCAAAAATAAATCAATGCTAATAAAAGCAAGGAATTGGGAGAAATGCCCTCATACCCTTTAGTTTGTAAATGAAGTTTGTCCCTGGTTCCCAGTTGAAGGTACCATCAATCTGGAAACTTGGGAAAATGAATCTCACAACATAAAGAGTTACTTGGGGAAATTAGAGCAACCAAACAGGCAGAAAAAAATGCACTTCTGAAGTTATTTCAGATGTTCATAGGAGCCCAAACAGATTTGTGTAATTTGAGAGCAGAAAATAATTTAGGAGCTAGATAGTGAGGATGAAACAGAGTTTGAGGAAGAAACTGCCAATTCTCATATTTCAGACTGACCTCTTGTGCCCTCTGGCCCCGTAGCTTTCTCTGCCACATGTGCAGGAGATAGGAGACCACTGCAGGAGGATATTACTATTCTCCAAGAAAAAGTCGAATTAGAAAGGGAACAATTTCAATTACTAAGGGAATTAGAGAAACTATAATTACAAAATAATAATAATAGTAGTAATAATAGTAACAATAAATAATAATAATAAATTGTTTGCACTGGTAAATTTTAAAGTCTGGTTTTGACTTTTAAAATTATAAATGTGCTTTATGATTTCACTCCTAAAGAGAATGCTTTATTTTAATATTATAAAGCCGGTTTTAAAAAAAAATATTTAACTGTTTAAAAAGCAGGTACCATGCTTGTCTTTTGTCTTTGTCTCTGTTTTTTTGTTTGTTTGTTTTTGTCTGCCATCTTCTGTTTTGGTTTCTGATTTCATTTTGCTTTTGCGGTATGGGAAATTTGGAGAGTTTCCAATCTGGTTGAGGGAATCTGGAGGATTCTCCAATTCCCCAGGAAGAGACCCGTAAAAGTTCTACTCCTTTAGGGACCAAGAGAAAGTGTCTGTTCTGTATGATAAGATGGCTGCTGGAGCCTGTTCTCCCTCTGGAAGCTGTCAAAAGGGCCATGGGGGCTCTTGTTCTGGAATCCATGTGTGTGGAGGGGACCCATGAGGTGGTCCACTCCTTCTGGAATCTGTGGGACTTGTGTCTGGTAGGGGCAGGTCAAGTCCTGGTATTTGGGTATTCTTGTTACTCCAAGGTGACAATGTCAGGTTTCTATGTTCCTTATGTATCTCTGTGTGTTTGTATGTTTATCTGTAGATTTGGATGTTTTTAGACATGAGACAATTTGAATCAACACCTCTGAGTTTGGACCATCGGAGTTAAATTCCATAAAACATTTTAAAAGATATCAGGTATTTTAGTAACCTTTGGGCAGTCTAACAAAGAACTTAAAACAATTTCTCAATTCCTTGGGGGAAATTAAAAACCCTGATATTTATTTTACTAAATTTACAAAGTAAAAGCAAGCCATGCTGTTTAAGCCAATTAAACAAAAACTCCAGTTATTACAATATATCATGTAAAAAAAAAACACAAAATAGTTTGTTCTTTATTTTACAAGGCTGAAAATTCTTCAGGCAAAATGTTTGTACAGGAGAAAAAACGGACTACAGTTCCATGTTATCCCAGGGTTATGCAGGTTTATATTCAGAGCATTATTAACCATTATATAAAATATATGCCTGGCTGCCAGTACCTAAATAAATGATTTAATGCTGTTTCTTTCTGAACTATAGATTTGGTGTGGCTAGAATAATCCTTTTTTTTTTCCTGAGGCTACAGGCTAAGTTGTGTTCTCTGTTTAATGTTAAATAAAACTTTTGTCCTTTAATTTTTTCTTGTTAAGTTTTAATACAATATGATAGGATTAATAAGATTTGCTATCCCCTTTATAAATTATGTTTAATTAAAAGTTTTGCTTTGATTTCAGTTTGAAAATAGCAGATTTGAAGTTATGCCAAAGATAATAGTTGAGTACAAGATTGAGTTTTACCTGGTCTCTTCATTTAGGTTTTTTTTTTTTTTAAGTTTAAATCTAAAATTGATAGTCATATAATTTGCCTAAATAGATCTACCTAAAATTTGGTTCTAAAACATACATTTAGAAAATATGCCAAAGGAGCCAAGATGGCGACTAGCATACACAGTTTCTGAGCTATGGAATAGTTGAACATCTGAGTTGGTGAGTGGAAGGATCTCTCACCCAGGAAAACAATGGTGAGGGTTTCTAAAGTACAGGGAACATCGCATGAGTTGAGAAATTTGGTCTTGGGTCACCTTTGGACTTGTCTGGAGAAGGAGAGAAACGATCCCTTGATCTTCCAGCACTCACCTCTCTCGGACCTCCGTCGTCAGCAGAGTGGACTCATTGAGATTGTCAGTGCAGACCTAACTGCCTGGGATCTACAGTGGCTGAGGCAGAGCTCCTAGCCCTTTATTGGCAACTACCAGCTGTACTGATCTTGGAGTCCCAGAACTGCAAGGCACCATCCTCCCAAGGTCCCGGGTCTGCTAGTTGCCCTGCTGGCTCCATAGGAACGCCCAGCCACTGACTGTACAGCCAGCCCAATCCCACAGTGATAGATAATATCCTATATACTCACCAAAAACAGGCAGAAAAGCCATACAAGCTAGGCACACCAGGCACTGGACCTCCGAAGCTTGGAGAGCACAGTGGAGAGCCCCCAGAACTTCCCAGAAAGCATCTGGACTGGCAACCCAGTCTCCAGCTGCAGTGGGACTTCCAAATTTGGAGGCAGAGCAGCACTGAGCTGGTGAGGTACATCAGTCCTCCAGCTTAAGACAAACCAGGGCCAAACCAGAGAGCAGAGAGCCTGGTTACCCTGATCCCTGCCAATGTAACCAACTCAAGAGTAAGACTTGCGTGTCTGCAGAGCCCCAAATCTATGCCCATTCTAAAATAGAAGCCAGGCATCAGTTTCTTCCCAACCACATACTCACTGTGGGAAACAGAGAGTCACTTGGGATATTAAGGCCCCTGCACTGTGGGTCCAGACCTGCGGCATCATCATCCCAGGGTCCAGTATCTGCTAGCCAACATACTGGCCCTGCAGGGTCACTCAGACACTGACTGCCTGGCCTGCCCAACCCCTCAGTGACAGATAATATGCTATATACCCACCAAAGCCAAGCAAACCTGCCATCCAAGCTAAGCACACCAGGCACTGGGCCTCCCAGGCTTGGAATGCACAGTGGAGGGCCCCAGGTCTTACCAAAAAACATCTGGACTGACATCCCAGTCTTCAGCGACAGCGGAACTTCCTAAGCTGGCAGTGGCAGCAGCACTGAGCTGGTGGAGCACATCAAACAAGCAGGGCCAAATCAGAGAGCAAAGAGCCCAAATACCCCAATCCCTGCCAAGTGACCTGTTTGAGAGTGAGTGCACCCCTGAGTATCTGCAGAGCCCCAGATCCAGGCTCCTTCTAAAACAGAAACCAGGCATCGAACCCCTCCCACCCACATACACACTGTGGGAAATAGAGGGTCACTTGGGACATTGAAGCCCCTGCTCTGTGGGTCCAACTGAGGAGTTAAGGCAGTTAATGCCAGAAATTGTGCTGCAACCATCACTAGAGCCTGCTACATATACAGTGCAGAGCCCCTTCCACACAATCAAGGGTTCAACATTATCTATCACTCCATCCCTGGAGACACACTTCCATGCACATACACACACACACACAAACATACACACACACACACATATACATTTGTCCCATTTGCGCCTGCATATTTTTCTCACAAAGGTACAGCTAGTCCTCAGCACACGCTGAGGACATGAAACCTCTCTCTGCTTCCTGAAGAACTCTCCACATGCGAGAGAGAGACAGTACTAGTCTGAATAGCAAAATCCAAACAAAACAAAACAAAACAAAACAAACAAAACAAAGCAGGGAGGTTTCAGATAAGCCAATGGCCAAGAGTAGGCGAAAGAACACTCCCAACATAAATCCTACTTAGGAAGCTTAAATAAACATTAAAATGTTTTATGTCCTACCTGACATTGTCACAGAGGTAAACGGGTGTAAAAGTGTGGGATCTGGATAAAAGGACGAGATAAAGGCTTGTTTGGGTTTCATAAGAAAAGTCACATGTGCACAGGATCAGAGATACTGGACACTGAGGAAAGTTTGTTTACTCATATTCAAGGATCTCAATATTCTCTCAGGTACTGATTGGCTGAGAGGGAGAATGATGTCATGAAATAGGTGAAAGCCAGTAAGAGTTTCAGGAGCCAGGTATTAAAAGGGCCAAGTGTACAGCCTGCTTGAGAGAAAGCCTTAGCAACCCTACATGCCTCAATCTGGGTATCTGAAAGCACACATTTTAGAGCTGTCAGTTCCTGTGTCCAAGACACTTAGTTCAGCAGAAGTGTTATATATTTATTTCAAGAGCTGATAAATAAAGTCACGATCCTCGACATGTTAGTTTTACATTATCAAGGATTTCATTATTAATTGTTAAAAGCATAGATATGTCCTCAGTAAATTACTGTGAAAATGCTCCTTGAGCATTCCAATTCTTTGAATAAAAAGCTTTTAATTGGGACCATGCTTATATTTTTACAGAGACTCTACATGATGTCACACCATCAAGCTTTCATCTTGTTGCTGTCCTTCAGCCAAACTGAAAGCTTTTCACAAATTGCAGGCAGAGAGAGGGAGGCAGAGACAGACAGACAGACAGACAGACAGACAGAGAAAGAGCTAGAGAGACAGATTCAGAAATATTGAGACCGAGACAGACAGTAACAAAGATATAAAATGACAGAGACTCAACTCCATCTGGTCACTTTTACTGGCATATCGACCTCTAAGCACACACTCCTATAATGTAATTCCAAAAGTAATTATATTTGTTTAATTATTTTATATTTTAAAGTTTTGTTATTTATACTTTATTAACTTTGAATCTGCCCATAAACACCTCCCTCCTCCCTTCAGGATCCCAGTTTTCCTCTCTGTCTTCCACACACACCCCTCCATCAGTCCACAGATAGGGGAGGTCTTCCTCTCCTTCCTTTTGATCCTAGACTATCAGATCTCATCAGGAGTGGCTGCATTGTCTTTCTCTGTGGCCTATTAAGGCTGCTTTCCCATCATGGTGAGGTGATCACAATATTGGTATGTAATCAGAGTAGAATTTTCACATCACAATGGCATTATGACCTCAAAATGCTATTATGACAACACAGTGGTGTTATGATATCAGAATGGTTTTTATGACTTCACAATGATATTATGACATCACAATGGTATTATGAAATTAAAACCCAATTATGACATCAAAATAGTATGATATTACAATACAATTATGACTTCACAATGATATTATAAGATCAGAATGATATTATTACATCACAATAGTCTGACATCTCAATGCTATAATGAGATCACAATGATAGGATATCACAATGGTGTTATGACTGCACAACTTTATTATGACATCACAATTCAATTATGACATCACAATGCTATGATGACATCACAATTGTATGATATCCCAGTTCTGTTGACATTACAGTTATATTATGACATCACAATGGTATTTTGACATGAATGTGATATGTAATCAGAATAGAATTTTAGCATTATGACATCAAAATGTTTTTATGATATCACAATGGTATTTTGATATCACAATTTTATTATGACATCTCAATGGTATTTTGTCACCACAATGGTATCATGGCATCTCAATGATTTTATGACTTCACAATGATATAATTCAATAACAACAGTGTCATGATATCCCAATGGTATTATGACATCACAATGCTATTATGACATCACAATTGTCATTAGGTCATTATATCATTATGACTTTTCAATGCTATTATAACATTTCAATGGTATTATCACAGTGCTATTATGACATCTAATGGAATTATTACATCACAATGGTAAGACACCCAAATTCTATAATTTCCTCACAATGAGAAGACATCACAATGTATTGTAATACCACACAGTGGTATCACATCACAGTGGTATTGTGATGTTGCAATGCTTTTATGACTTGACAACGGTATTATGACATCACAATGATATAATGACAACTCAATGCTATTATGACATCACAATAAGATGATATCAAAATACTATTATTTCTTCTTCTCTGTTGATTGAAAGTTTTGCAGGGTCTAGTAGTCTGGGTTGGCATTTGAGGTCTCTTAAAGTCTGTGTGACTCCTGCCCAGGCCCTCTTGCTTTCATAGATTCTGATGAGAAGTCAGATGTGATTCTGTTAAGTTTACCTTCTTTTGTTACTTGGCCTTTTTCCCTTGGTGCTTTTAATATCTTTTCTTTGTTCTGTAGATTTAGTGTTTTGACTATGTCATGAAGAGATGTGTTTCTTTTTTGATCTAGTCTATTTGGTGTTCTGTAGGCATCTTGTATAATTATAGACATCTCTTTCTTTAAGTTGGGAATATTTTCTTCTATGATTTTCTTGAAAATATTTTCCAGACCTTGGAGCCTGGAGTCTTCTTTTCCATCAATCTCTATAATTCTTAGATTTGTCTTTTCATGGCATCCTTGATTTCTTGGATTTAAGTTTGGGACTTTTCTGATTTTACTTTTTCTTTGAAAGAAGTGGCAATTTTGTGAGTATATCTTCAGCACCAGAGGTTCTTTCTTCAATCTCTTGTATTCTGTTGCTGATGCTTACCTTTGGTGTTCCTGATCATTTCTCTAAGTTCTCCAGACACAGAGTTAATAAAATGTAACTAATAATAAAAATAAAAAAATAATAATTCTCTTCTGACACTACCATGGTATAAGCACCTCAATGTATTATGACATCACAATGGTATGACATCACAATGTGTGACATCTCAAAGCTATTATGACAAAACAATGATATTACAATGTATTATTAAGTCAAAATGCTATTATGATATCACAAGGCTATGATGACATCACAATGGTATTTTGACATCACATTGATATTATGATATCACAAAGCTATTTTGACTTCATAACAGTATGACTTCAAAACAGTATTAGGACATCACAATGATATGACATGACAGTGTTATTATGACATCACAATTCTAATATAACTTTACAATGACTTCACATAGTCATTAGTGCATCACAATGATATGATGACATCACAATGGTATTCTGACCACAAAATGGTATTATGACATGAAAATGCTATTATGAAATCACAATGCTTTATGACATCATAAATATATATATAATATATATTATGACTATAATATATATAGTCATAATATATATTATTGTAATTATATTATATATTACAATATATAATATATATTATGACTATAATATATATTGTTGTAATATATTATATATTATATAGTCATAAAATATTATGACATATAGTATGACATAACAATGTTATGATGATATCACAATGTTATGACATCCCAATTCTATTATAACATAACATTGATATTATAACATCACAATGCTGTTATGAGGTCACAATAGTATTTTTACAAAACAATACTATTTTGCCTTAACAATGATATGATATCACATTGCTATGTGGTATCACATCACAATGGTATTATGATTTCACAATGGTATTATGACATCACAATGCTATTATGACTTCACAGTACTACTATGGTTGCAAATGGTATGACAACACAATGCTTTTATGATATCACAAAGCTATGATGACAGCACCATGTTATTATGACATTTCAGTGGTATGAAATCAGAATGTTATTTTGACATCACCAATATTATGACATCACAATGTTATTATGACCTCAAAATATCCTTATGAAACACAATTTTTTGATGAGATATGGTGTTATCATATCACAATGGAATTATAACATTACAATGTTATGATGACTTCGTAACTGTATGAAGATTCAATGATATTGGGACATATCAATGCTACAATGACATCACAATGCTATCATGACCTCAAAATGTATTATGACATCACAGTGGTTTTATATTACAATGCTATATTGACATCACAAAACCAAAAAAACATCATAATGTTATTATGACATCACAATGCTATTATGATATCACAATGCTGTAATGACCTCAAAATGGCATTATGTCGTAATGGTATTAGGACATTAGAATGCTATCATGATATTACAAAGCTATTATGACATCACAATGATATTATGACCTCAAATTGTGATATGACATCCCAAAGGTTTTATTACTTCACAATGCTATTATGACATCACAAAGCTATTATGATATCACAGTGGTATGACATATAAATGCTATTATGTACCACAATTATATTATATTACAATTGTGTTAGGAAATCTCAATGGTTTTATGAGCATTGATCACATCACAATCGTATTATGACATCACAACTGGAATAATGACTTTACAAAGATATGACTTTACAATGACATTAGGGCGTCTCACTGCTGTGAAGAAATCACAATGTTCTTATGCTATCAGAACAATGTTACAACTTCACAATCCTATTAACTCTTTACAATGTTATGATATCACTATGGTACTATGATTTCACGATGTATAATGTCATCACCATGCCATTATGACATCTTTTTTAACTTTTATTAATTATACTTTATTCTCTTTGAATCCTTTATAAAACCTTCCTCCACTCCCAAGCTTCCCTTCCTTCCCCCTTCTTCATGCTTGCCCCATCCCAAGTTCCACTGATGGGGTAGTTACGCTCTCCTTCATCCTGATCTTCGTCTAAAAGATCTAATCAGGAGTGACTGCATTGTCATCTTCTGTGGCCAGATAAGTCTGTTCTCCCCTCAGGGGGGAGTTGATCAAAGAGCAGGCCAATCAGTTTACGTTGAGACAGTCCCTCTTCCCATTACTATGTAACGCAGTTGGACACTGAACTGACATGGGCTACATTTGTGCATGGGTTCTAGGTTATCTCCATGCATGGTACTTGGTTGGAATATGAGTCTTGGGAAAGATACCTATGTTCAAATATTCTGCTTTTCTTGCTCTCCTTGTGGAGTTCCAGTGCTCTCCAGATCTTACTGTTTCCCACTTCTTTCATAAGATTCCATGCACTTTGCCCAACAGTTGACCAAAAGTCTCAGCATCTGCTTTTATAGTCTGCAGGGAAGAGCCTTTCAGAGGCCCTCTGTGGCAGGTTAATAACTTGTTTCCTGTTTTCTTCTTCTTTTCATTTTAATTTAATGACAGTGTCCTTTGACTTACAGAAGCTTTTAAGTTTCATGAAGCCCCATTTACTGATTGTTGCTCTTAGAGCCTGGTGCTGTTGGTGTTCAGTTCAGGAAGTTGTCTCCTTTGCCAATGAATTCAAGGCTCTTCCCCACTTTTTCTTCTTACCGAATTAATGTGTCTGGTTTTATGTTGAGGTCTTTGATCCATTTGGACTTTATTTTTCTGCAGGGTGATAAGTTGGGATCTATTTGCATTTTTCTACATGTAGATATCCAGTTAGGCCAGCACCATTTGTTGAAGATGCTATCTTTTTTCCATTGTATGTGGTTTTGGCATCTTTGTAAAAACTCAGGTCTCCATAAGTGTGTGGGTTTATTTCTGGGTCTTCTGTTTGGTTCCATTGATGCAGCATTGTGTTTCTATGCCAGTACCATGAAGCCTTTATTACTGTTGCAATATAATACAGTTTAAGATCAGGGATGGAGATACCTCCAGAAGATCTTTTGTTGTAGAGGATTGTTTTAGAAATTCTCGGTTTCTTGTTATTCCATATAAAGTTGAGAATTTTTCTTTTAAGGTCTGTAAAGAATTGTGTTGGTAATTTGATGGGAATTGCATTGAATCTGTAGATTGCTTTTGGTAAGATGGCCATTTTTACTATGTTAATCTGGCGAACACATGAGCATAGGAGATGTTTCCATCTGCTGATATCTTCTTCTAATTCTTTCTTCAGAGAATTGAATTATTTTTTTCATACAAGTCTTTGACTTGCTTGGTTAGGGTTACAATAATCATATCATTTTTGGCTATTGTGAAGGATGTTGTTTTCCTAATTTCTTTCTCAGCCCTTTTGTCTTTTGTAAACTGGAGGGCTACTGATTTTTTTTTTTTTAGTTAATTTTATATCCAGCCATTTTGCTGAAGGTGTTTATCACTGCAGGAGTTCTCTGGAAGAATTTTTGGGGTCACTCAGGTATACTATCATATTATCTGCCAATAGTGATAATTTGACTTCTTCCTTTCCAATGTGTATCTCCTTGATCTTCTTCAACTGTCTTATCACTCTAGCAATGACTTCCATGACTATGTTGAAGACATATGGAGAGAGTGGACAGCCTTGCCTTGTACTTGATTGCAGTGGGATTGCTTTATGTTTCTCTCTATTTAGTTTGATGCTGGCTATAGTCTTGCTTCATATTGCCTTTACTATGTTTATATATTTGCCTTGTATCCCTGATCTCTCCAATACTTTAAACATGAATGGATATTGGATTTGGCAAGTGATTTTTCAGCATCTAAGGAGATTATCATGTGTTGTTTTTTTTTTCAGTTTGTTAGTATGGTGGATCACATTGATGGATTTCCATATATTGAACCACCCCTGCATATCTGGATGAATCCTATGAATCCTACTTATCATAGTGGATGATATCTTTGATGTGTTCTTGTATTTGGTTTGCAAGTACTTTGTTGAATAATTTTGTATCAATGTCCATAAGACACATTGGCCTGAAATTCTCTTTCTTTGTTGGGTCTTTGTGAAGGTTAGCTACCAAGCTTACTGTGGCTTCATAGAATGACTTTGGTAGTGCTTCTTCTGTTTCTATTTTGTGGAATTGATTGAAGCGAACTGGAGTTAGGTCTTCTTTGAAGGTCTGGTAGAATTATATTTTGAAAGCATCTGGTCCTGGTCTGTTTTTGGAAGGGAGACTTTTGATGACTGCTTCTATTTCCTTAGGGAATATAGGACTACTTAACTTATTTACCTGGTCTTGATTCAGCTTTGGTGAGTAGAATCTATCAAGAAAATTGTCCACTCCATTTAGATTTTCAAAGTTTGTGGCATACAGACTTTTGAAGTAAGCCTAATGATTATTTTAATTTCCTCAGTGTCTGTAGTTATGTCCCCCTTTTCATTTCTGATTTTGTTGATTTGGATGGTGTCTCTCTGCCTTTTAGTTAGCTTGGCTAAGGGTTTGTCTATCTCATTGGTCTTCTCAAAGAACCAGCTCTTGGTTTCATTGATTCTTTGAATTGTTTTATTTGTTTTTAATTGATTGATTTCAGCCCTGAGTTTGATTATTTCCAGACATCTATTCCTTTTTGGTGTGTCTGCTTCTTTTTTTTTCCTAGGGTTTTTAGGTGAGCCATTAAGTTGTTTGAATGAGCTGTCTCAAATTTCTTCTTGAAGGCACTTAGTGCTATGAACTTTCCTCTTAGCACTGCTTTCATTGTGTCCCACAAGTTAGGGTATGTTGTGCCTTCATTTTCATTGAATTCTAGGAAGACTTTAATTTCTTTTTTTCTTTCTTCCCTCACCTAGCTTACATTTAGTAGCAAGTTGTTCAGTTTCCATGTGTGTGTAGGCTTTTTGATATTGCTTATTTTTGTTGTTGTTGAGGTCCAGCTTTATTCCATATTGATCAGATAGGATACAAGGGATTATTTTAATCTTCTTGTATATTTTGAGGCTTGCACAATGGTATTATGATATAATTGTTGTATGATAACACAATGGAATTTTGATATTGAAATGCTATTATTGTTTCACAACAGTATAACTTCACAATTATATTAGGATATCACCATGGTATAATGACAGCACAATACTATTATGGCATCACAATGGCATTAAGAAATTTAAATTCATCTTGATATTCCAATGCTATTCACAAATCACATTGCTATTACATGATTATGTTATGACATAACAGTGGAATTTTGGCATCATAATGTTATTATGGAATCACAATGGTTTTTAACCTCAAAATGGTGTTTTGACATCATAAAGCTATTATTACATCAAAATAGTATGAATTCATTGTGACATGATGGCGTATGACATCGCAAAGGAATTTTGACATCAAAATACTATTAAAACAGTATGTTTTCACATATTAGGATATAACAATGCTATCATGACATCACAATGTTATTATGACATCAAAAAGGCATCATTATAACAAAATTCATCATGACATCCCAATGTTTTTATGATATCACAATGCTATTATGCCATGATAGTGTTATGACCTCAAAAGGAATTTTGACAAAACAATATTAATATGACAACACAATGGTATTTTGACTTCTAAAATGTACTATGACATCCCAATTGATTGATATCACGATTCCATTGTGACATCACAATTCTATTATGTCATCATAATGTTATTATGATATCACAGTGGTATTATGACATCGTAATGTCATGATGACTTTACAATGCTATCAGGAGATGTGGTGTTATACATCACAATGTAATTGTAACATTACAATGCTATTATGAGTTCACAACTCTATGACTTAACAATAATATTAGGACATCTCATTGCTATGTTGATATCACAATTGATATCAAAATGGTATTATGAAATCACAATGTTATTTTGAATTCAAAAATGTATTATGACATCACAATGGTATGATCTAAAATGCTATTATAACATCACAATTCTATTATGATATCACTATGCTATAATGACATGATTGTGTTATGATATCACAATGGAATTATGACATTTCAATGCTCTTATGAATTTACAACTATATGAATTTACAATAATATTAGTATATCACAATATTTTGGTGACATCATATGGCACCATAAATCACAATGGAACCATGACATCCCAATGCTATTATGACATCAAAATGCTATTAAGACATAATTGTGCTGAAAAGAAGGTGTACTCTTTTGCGTTTGGGTGAAACGATCTGTAGATGTCTATTAGGTCCATTTGATTTAGGGATTCTGTGAGTGCTTTTATTTCCCTATTTGGTGTCTGTCTAGTTGATCTGTCCC
>REGO01001094.1:252686-264365 GCA_010120015.1 Rhombomys opimus | reverse complement strand
GGCTGGTTTTTCTCCTTTACTGGATACCTACCTCAGGACTAATATCCACTCAACCTGGTATTCTTCACTGTTAGATCAAATTTCTGCTTTCGTGTCTCCTGTCTCTTCCTTCTGTATAACACACTCAAAATGGCAGTTCAGCAAGGTATGAGGATGTATTTTAGTTTACAGTTCCAGGCCATAATCCAAATACTGTGGCAGAATCTAGGCAATAACTTCAAATAGCTACCTGCCTCACATTCACAGTAAAAGGCTGAGAGAAATGAATGCATCATACATGCTTCCATGTTTCTCTGTTAGTTCACTTTGACCTCTCTACTCTCATACTATTCGGGTACCCTGCCTAGAAAACGGTGCTGCCCACAGTGGGCTAATAGTATCCATGTCCACTAGGTCAATTAAGATCCCTCCCCACAGACATACCCACAGCACAACCCAATGAAGACAATTACAATTGAAACCTGAGTTCCATAACCTGGGCATGTGTACCTCTGATCCCAGTATTCAGGAGGCAGAGATCAGTGGATGCTGATAATTGTGAGGCTAGCTTGATTACGTTCTGGCTTCGAGTGCAATCATTATGAGCTGGAATGTGATTATAAACTGCCGGCCAGCTAACGCTACATAGTGAAAAACTGGAAAAAGGAAGGGGAAATCTCAGGAGAATCTACATTGTGTCAAGTTGACAATTAGAATTAACTGTAACAATCACTATCAAGGTTCTCTTTATTTATCCTGCTGATGATGACTTTCCACTAATGATTAGTATCAGGTGACAGATACTAAGTTTGAATTGGGTTTCATTGGAAAACGCCTACAGAGAATATCATGCATTCCAGTTTTCCATGAATTGCTTTCAATGCTGTCTTGGCCTCAGACTCTCCAAAACATCTAAGGTTCTGTCTCTGGAATGACTGATGTGACAGACACTATTATCTATTAAAAAAATTCCCATAATGAGTAGAGGTTCACAACTGGGAAGGTGATTGTGCCTAGCTCTTAAACTTTAAAATTATGCTCAATTTTACTCTTCATAGAAAGAGTCTGGCACTGAAATCTTTCAGATACAGTAAGAAATATGAATGACACAACATATGATGTATCTGTAATTGTGGGTGTGTGTGTGTGTGTGTGTGTGTATACATTAGTATCCAAATCAGTTAACTATCTTTTTGTACCCTTAATAGGAATAGCATACTTGCTATGGTTAAATTACAGTTTCTGCCCTGCTGTAAGCCCTTACAAGTTGGATGTCATTTAAAATCTCCTGGATTCAAAACCGACATTATAATTAGCAGCATATTTTGGGTAATAACATTGATAATAGCATAGTCACAAACATTCCACAAGAATGTGGGTAGCTTGATTGGAGCCATTCATTGCCTGGCTTCATCTACACCCTGCAGAGCAATTTAGCTCCTTAAATAACCAACTCCTACTGCTAGAAGCAACCATGTGCTGTGCAAAGTAAATTAATATATGTCATTTGCTTATATCAACAATTTCTTAATTTGCCTCATCATAAGAAATTTTAATAAATCTTAATTGAGATCTTCATATGAAGAGAGGATTTGATCTACCTTCAGATGAGAATATTCACCAAGGTTTCATAAAAGGCATATGCACCAGCATTATGAAGTAGAAGTGCTAATTGAATTTTTATAAAAGCTGCTTTTTAATCTTTGTAAAGAAGTAGAAAAACCCTTCAATCAGGATCTAATTTATAGGAGCTTCCTGTTGAAGCCAGACAGTAAGTAATTTACTTCTTTAGCACAGTCATCCAAGATTTCAATCACTATTGTAATTTGTAATGTGTGAGAAAGTGCTATAGATTTAAAATATATTTATTTTTTTATTTTTATATACGTATGAGTGTGTGCATGTATGTATATATACCACATGTTTCTATAGAGCTTTTTAGCTCACAATTTTAGGCTAAAATCTATGAAATGCAGTAGAATCTAGGCAATAGTTTTAAATAGCTACTTTCATCACATGCACAGTCAATAGCAGGAAAAAATGAATGCATGCATACCTGCTTGCTTTTATTATGTGAAACATATATTGTAATGTGTGTGCAATAAATATATAGAGATGCTGTATAATACAAGCATCAGATGTTTGTGTGGTGTTTTTATGTCTAGGATAGGGCATCAGATCTGAAACTAGAGTTACAGATGATTGTGAGCCACCGTGTTGATATTTTGATCAAAGATAGGTTCTCTGCAAGAGAACCATTTCATCAGTGCCATGTATCGTGTTCTTTTGTTTTGTTTTTATCCTGAATTTCAATACTTTGTTCTGAGATTTTGGTTTTAAAGTTAATTAATTAATTAAGTAAGTACACGTATGGATGTTTTCCTGTATCTATGTCCATGAACCATGTGCAAGCTAGTTGTTCAAGGAGACCAGAGGGTGGCATTGGATACCTTTTACTGGGAGTCACATCTGTGTCTTCCCTTGTCAACTATAAATTTTACATAAAGAATTTTGATAGGATAAGAAAGTTTCTTTTTATTCCTACTTGCTTCCACTTCATTTCCACAAGTATTTTATTTGTCATATTATCTTCCCAAACATCTTAAGAAGAATATGGGGAATGAATGAATGTGGGAGTGAGAGGAGAATGAAAGTGTGCAAAACTATGCATCAGCTTTGAGCAGGATCTGGACACCGATCCACCACAATAACATTGAATATTTTAGTTGCCTGGAAGTAGCACTAATTAGAATATACACTTATTAGATGCTAAAACAAGGACTGGCAGCCAAGGACATGTCATCTTCTTTTAATTTAATAACTGCACTTCCAATGCGGGGAAAAAAAAAAACACACACACACACACACTCACAGAAACTCAGCTCCTGCAACGTCCTCAACAATAGATTGTAATCAGATGGCATCTTCCAGATTTGGCAAAACAAATTCCTCACACTTTCTTAAACAGCTAAGAATACAACTTATAATTGTGATTTACAAATATGAAAACTACGTATAACAGCAAGTAAGTAAGAATAAAATGTTCACATTTAATTTTCTTTACTTGATCTAGTAACTGTTTCAACATGAAGGTCATAATCGTGATCTCGAGGAGTATATTAGCTAAGGCGAAAAAAATGTTCACTGAAACCTTATGCTGTGTATTAAAGTTTATAGTGACCCTATAAGGATAAGTTCTGGACTTCATAGATGGAATAAGTGATCTAGGAAAGAACAACATGCATTGCCCATGTGACACATTAGCATCAGGGTATGAACTACTTTCCTTACAAGATGCCCAAAGTAAAGTTAACTGACACATGAAAGCATCGGCATCAAATGCAGCCGCATCCAACCACATGGAAACTGCTTAAGTAGTTGAAGTAATTATTTACTATGGATAGGTAAAATGCCAACAGTATCAATCCTGCATTTTTATTCAAACTTTCCATTTATTTCTCACCTAATTCATTACATTCATTATTTCAAGCTGAAATGAATTTAAATTTGGAGGAGAGAAGGCAGGAGGAAATGAAGGTTGAGTGGGCTTAACGCGTGTTGTGCACGCTGACCAATTAGGTAGCCTGGTGACTTTCCCAGACGAAACACAAGCCAAGATTTTTCAGAAAATAATGCGAATCATCAGGAAGCCTAACAATGTCTAAAAAGGAAAAGATTTTATAATATAATATGAGCTTGCATAACAAATATCCGAACATTTCAGTACCCAAGGCAACAAGTTTTAGCAAAATGGCAGGATATCTGCTCATTCCACTCTGCATATGGTGTTCACACTACATCAAATCGGATTGGAAATAGAATGCACTGAAGACCCCATTGTGATTAAATTCTTTTATCCAGTTCTTTATGATATTATAAAAGTTAAGTGTATCTGGTTGTTTTTCTTCTGCTTTTCAGGCTATCTGTAAGTATGTCCTACAGGTAGTGGGATTAAACTCAAATACTACTATTTGTACTTAATGATATTTTCAGTACAAGAAAAATTAATAGCAGTTAAAGATTATTTTCTTCATGAGACATCAACATATTCTTGCTTAAAATCACTAAGCATTATTTATACAACTTTGATATATTTTTATCACTTAAAAACTGGTGGAAAGGCATAGTTGTACTTTTAGTGGTGAAAATCATCAAAATCACACCGAATTTGTAAATAAATGATGACATTTATTTTGGCTATATGACGATTGGTGGCAAAATTTATTCATGATAGAGATTTAATTTGAGGACAATGTTCAATAAAGCTATACAAAATATAGGGAAGAGAAAAATACTCAAAGATAAGTTTATTTTTAGTTGAAAGTAGATCACAGCACTTTTGGCTACAGACAATCCAACTTCATTTATAGGTGGAGAGGGAAAGTTACCATTTATATTTTTATTCCAAGTTTTTTTTATTTTTAATTTTGAGGTTGTGTTTTAGTGACAATCTTTCTTTCTTTCCTTTCTTTTTCTAAGCTGATTTATACACCACTCTCCATTGTCCTTCAAATGTATCCTTATTTACACTAATAATTATCATATTATTGCATGCAAATATGTATATACATATATACATATATATATATTAAACTGTTGACTCCATAATACATTACTCACATGTATGTTTTCAAAATTTGGCCATTTCTGTCACTGGAAAATTAACTAACTACTAAATGCTATTGAGATTATGGTTATTATGGTTATTCTAGCAGCTACAATCATTAATTTACCAAGCAAGTATAATCCCTAACAGCAATCTATAAACGTTTGTCCTTATACTAAGAGATAAGGGCAATCTTCACCTCTCATCCAGGAAACTTCTCTTTGCAACAAATGGAGACCACTACAGATAACCAAAATCAATCAAAATGCGTATTTGTTATATGACAGCAAGATAATGCACAGATTTCTTCATCTTGTATTCTTGCTAAGGACATTTCAGATTTAATTAGAATTTGATCTCCTTGAGGGAGAAACCAATGGAAAATTACCAAACTCTCTTCTAGGAACCCATGACAAGATGTGGTTTCTGCCTTCAAAAAATTTGTGTTATAGACACTCAATGCTAGGCTTAGGACCCAAATATATGTGTGTAGTCCCAGCCAGCAAGAATAAAACTTTCAGTTGACTATAAACTGTGTTTGAGTTGAACATGGTGATATCTTCACAACAGCTTGATATAGAAAAGAAACACTCCCATTCAGATATCCTGTGAGAGAAATGAGAATATGTTTTCTTAGAAAGTATTATACAGACAACCTTTTTTGTTGTGTAAATTAACTATTTATTCTTTATCCCTTTATTACTATGAAAACTTTTAATTTTACAATTTATCAGTTTCTCCTCCTTCTTGATTGATGCTGCTAAATTATACTGGCATGATTTTATACTCACCAGTGTTGAGATTGAAAACTATAAAGATTTTTTTCTATTTTCCCTCAAATTTGTTTTCTACACGAATTTCATTTGAATAAAGCACATTAACCTTTTCATTCTGTTAGCTTGCAGAAGCATATATTCTAGCATGCCATAGCATTTTCCCTCTAGAACCATCAGGGCTATATTATCCAAAAGAGACCTGGACAGGATTGGGCCGATTGACTTTCTGCCCTGTATGGAAAATGCACTGAAGAGGCCACATATCTCCACAAACAATTTTAAAGTGAGGAGTTATTTGGGAATAGGTTTCAGGCAGCCCCATCTTCCCGAGGATTTATAATCGGTTAATAATTGGTTATAATCAATTGCAAGAGAAAGTGGCCCAGGAGGCCACACCCTTCCCTGAGGATGTACAGACAGTTGACAATTGCTGGGAGACAGATTTTTGTTTCAGTGTTGTAGCTAACCATAAGTTGCCCAAGATGCTTTGAGTAACCCAACTTCTAGAAATCGCCCAATAAAACTTACGGGTCACCAAGATGCACTTTGGTGTAATCATTTATCTAGGGAAAGGTTTTGACTTCTTTGAAAACATAGAAACGTAATGGGGATATGTTTTTGTCTTAATTGCAGGCATAGGATATGGGACTGCCTCAGATTATCCACAGTAGTTGACTACAATTTGTCTTGTGCTCTAGCAAGAGTGTGATTTTACGAGATGCAGACAGTTTACATATTCTGGAGACTCTTGAGAAGGTATAAAAGTCCCAGACACATGAAAGGCATGGAACTGATGCTCCTCCTATTGCTGCTGGTTGCTGTTTGCTCCTGTTCCTGTTGCTGGTTTGCTCTTTGTTGGATGGCTGTTTTCAGGTTGGAGAAAGACTGACACTGCCAGGAACTCGACATTCCTAATAAGCAAGAAATAGTTTAAGGATATAGATGCCTCCTTTCTCCTATAACCTTCTTTATCTCCTACCTAGTGTTGAGGGACTGGAAGGAATAGGGGTGGCATAGGAAGGCAAGAAAAAGAACAAAACAAAGTAGCCAAAATTCAGGTGACATATTTCTTATTTTCTACCATTGTTGACCTTTGTTGTCTATGCAGTAGTAAGTAGAATTCAGTAGAAGTTTGTTCACATCTCCTCAGAAAAATTGTACATAACCCAGACATTAGAACTCGGTGATACATGGGGACTGAATCCAACATTTGTAAATACTTTAAGCTTTACTCATAAAAATAGAAAATAATGTGTTGTGTGTGTGTGAGTGAGAGAGAGAGAGAAAAACTGAGAGAGAGAACACATACACACAGAGATACTTGTTTCTATGACTGCATGAATGTGTGCATGTGTGAGCATATGGAGATCAAAAGTCAGTGTCAGCTGGATCTTGAAGTAGCACTATTCCCAGTTTTCTAAGAAAGTGCCTGATTGATTTCGAAAAAGGTTGCACATGATTACATTGTCACCACTAATGAAGAAAGGTTCTCCTTTCTCCACATCCTCTATAACATATGTTGTCACTTGAATTTTTGAACTTAGCCATTCTGCTGGGATAAAATGGAATCCCAGAGTTGGGTGATTTTCATTTTTTTTTGATGACTAAGGACACTGAACATTTCTTTAATGCTCCTTTCCCATTCAGTATTCCTTTGTACCCTATTTTTAATTGGATTATTTGGTTTATTGGTATTTAATTTCTTGAGTTCTTTATATATTTATTATGGATATTAGCACTATGTCAAATGTAGGGTTGATAAAGATCTTTTCCAAATTTATAGACTGTCATTTTGTTTGATGACAGTGTCCTTTGTTTACAGAAGATTTTCAGTTTTCATAAAGTGCCATTTCTTGGTTGTTGATATTAGAGCCTGTGCTGTTGGTGTTCTGTTCAGGAAGTTGTCTCCTGTGCCAATGAGTTCCAGGCTTTTCTCTATTTTTTCTTCTAACTGATTAAGTGTGTCTTGTTGTGTGTTGAGATCTCTGACCCACTTGGACTTTACTTTTGTGCATGGTTATAAGAATGGATGTATTTGCCTTTTTCTATTTGTAAATATCCAGTGAGAGCAACACCATTTCTTGAAGATTCTCTTTTTTCCATTTATAATTAAACTGTACATAGACCCAACAAAGAAAGAGAATTTCAGAGCAAGGCTCTTAGGAATATGGAGGCAAAAATACTGAATAAAATACTCCTAAACCAAATCCAAGAACACATCAAAGATATCATCCACCATGACCAAGTAGGCTTCTTCTCAGACATTTAGGGGTGGTTCAATATACAAATATTCATTAATGTAATCCACCATATGAACAAACTAAAGGAAAAACAAACGCATCATTATCTCCTTAGATGCTGAAAAGTGTTTGACAAAATCCAACATGCATTCAGGTTTAAAGTCTTAGAGAGATCTGGGATACAAGGCACATACCTAAATATAGTAAAGGCAATATACAGCAAGCCTATAGTCAACATCAAACTCAGTGGAGAGAAACTTAAATCAATCCCAATGAATCAGGGACAAGGCAAGGCTGCCCACTCTTTCCTTATCTCTTCAACATAGTATATGAATTCCTACCTAGAGCAATAAGACAACTGAAAGAGATCAAGGGGATACAAATCTAAAAGGAAGAAGTCAAAGTATCACTATTTGTACACGATATGATACTACACCTGAGCAACCCCAAAAATTCTACCTGAGAACTCCTGCAGCTCATAAACACTATCAGCAAAGTGGCTGGATACAAAATTAACTAAAAGAAAATCAGTAGCCTTCCTGTATACAAAAGACAAATGAGCTGAGAAAGAAATTAGGGAAATAACACACTTCACAATAGCCACAAACAACATAAAGTACCTTAGTGTGACTGTAACCAAGCAAGTGAAAGATCTGTATGAAAACAACTTCAAGTCTGAAAAAGAAATTGAAGATATCAGAAGATGGAAAGATCTCCCATGCTCATGCATTGGCAGGATTAACATAGTAAAAATGGCCATTTTACCAAAATCAAACTACAGATTCAATGCAATTCTCATCAAATTACCAACACAATTCTTTATAAACCCTGAAAGAACAATTTTCAACGTCATATGAAAAACAATGAATAGCTAAAACAGTCCTGTACAATAAAAAAATCCTCTGAAGGTATCTCCATCCCTGATCTCAAGCTGTACTACAGAGCACTAGTAATAAAAACTGCATGGTACTGGCATAGAAACAGACTGGTGGATCAATGGAATCAAGCTGAAAATCCAGAAATACACCTTCATACCTATGGACAGTGAATTTTTGATAAAGAAGCCAAAACTAAATATGCAAGGTTTATTTCTTCCATGCATTCCTCCCCCAATCTCTGCTATATACCCTCTTACTCTCTTCCAATTTTATGGCCTTTCTTATAGTTGAATTTTTGAGTGTGTATGTATGTACATATATATATATATATATATTATATATTGTATATATATGGTATATATATATATATGTATATATATACAATTTAGGAATTATAAGCAAGTGTATATATATATATATGTACATATGTATATACTATATAAACTATAACTATGTATGTCAATACATCTTTCTCAGTCTGTACAAATTTGTGTATATGTACATGATTTCTTTGATGACCTGTTGGTATTGCACAATAATTTGGGGGGGGTACTAATTGATTGGAATTCAGTACAGTTCATATTCCTGTTTTCTGGAAGTTCTTTTTCATGTAGTTCTTTGTGTAGGGTTGGAGGATTATAAAGATTTCCTCCTTCCTTATTAGCATACCTATTTTTGTTTTCTTTGTTCAAATCTTGTTCAGGCATTTTTCTTTGCAACAGATGGAGACCACTGCAGAAAACCACATGGATACGATGTAGAGAACAAGTGTCTCCATGCGTGGTACTCAGCCACAGGAGATACATCTACAATACTCTTCTTTGCCTAAAGCTGATCTAACATCATGGACTAGGATGTGGAAAGAGTGTAACCTCCAGAGGCAAAGAAAATCTTCAGAGAGATTTTTAGCATGTATTTCTGGCCAAAAGTATAATATTTAGTAGTAGGTGAAATAAGGGCAATAATTCATAAAAATAAAAAGTTATTGGATTTTTTTCTTTTCAAAAATGCTAAAATATTAAAATGCTAAAATATTAAATTGTATATCTGACTATGCTTTGTCAATAGATATACATATTGTGTAGTGTAAAATATTAAACAAATGTATCCTCAAATATTTATCATTTCTTTAAGGCAAATCTATATTTTTAAACACAGGATATGTTATTGTTATCTAGAGTGATCCTGACATGGAATAGCCAACAGAATTTATTACTCCTACACTGCTGATACTCATTGCTTCATCAAAAATCTCCATCTTTCTCTCCCTGTCCTCTGAAAATCATCATTTTACTTTTAATGCCTATTACACCAATGATTTTAGATTCCACCTATGAGGAAAACTATACTGAATTTGCCTTCCTCTGCCTCCTTTACATTGTTTAATATAATAAATAATGTTTTAATGCATGCTGTTGCAACTAACAAAATTTCATCCTTTGATTTCTTAATAGTATTTTATTGTCTTTTATTTATTCATCATTTATTAAAGACTTGGGTTGTTTCTGCTTCTGGTAGTTAGTATAATGTTTTAATGCATGCTGTTGCAACTAACAAAATTTCATCCTTTGATTTCTTAATAGTATTTTATTGTCTTTTATTTATTCATCATTTATTAAAGACTTGGGTTGTTTCTGCTTCTGGTAGTTAGTGAACAGTGCTAAAATGAACACAGCAGTGCAAAATTCTCTCTAGTTTGTTGTTTTTATATGCTTTAAATATAAGTTCTTTGGAAAGTTGTTAGATTTGGATCTTAATAACCCTCTATAGGCTTTTGTGTCAAATATCGGTAATGCTATTTCTTGAAGATCAGAAAACTTGGATGTAGAGTGGTAAGGGGGTTGCCTTTGATGTGCTTACCTAGGCCCTGTTCCCTTCCTTGATTTTGTCTTTAATCTTTAAAAAGTGGAAAAACTCTTCAATCATGCAAGTCACAAGTCCAACTGCCACAGTTGTCTGTCCATGCTGAGAGGCTCAACTAGCCATAGACAGAACCTTCTGCAGCTATGAGCCAAATAAATCTTTGTTTCTTTAGGTTGTTACTGTCAAAAATATACACACTTATTGGAAGTCACTAATGCAGACAATGGAATTGCTGGATTGTATGTCAGCTTTACCTGTAAATTTTAGGAAACTTCCATTTTTCCTGTAGTATCTGTACTAAATGATATTTCCAGTAACAGCTTGCAAGAATGTCCTTTAATCTTCATTCACCAGACTTTATTTGGAGGAATTGTGTTTGTAGTCTCTTAATTGTATTACTTGTTTGTTCTTTATGCTTTCAACAATATCCATACCATTTAAGATGATGTTATATCTCACTGTGATTTTGATCTGCATTTCCTTGTGATTAGTAATGTTGAACTTCCTCTTCATATATTTGCTGGTCATTTCTATGACTTTCACATTATTTATATTTAGTTTGATAACTGCTGCATTTCAGAGGTAGTTGCTGAACACCAAACCCAGAACCTTTTGCAGCTGTATGTAGTTAACTACTGACCTGCATCACTAATTCCTTCCATATTTTTAATGCAATATTATTTCCTTTATCTCTTTTAAAATATATATATAAATATATTAATAAATATATATGATATACATACTGTACAGTGTAAAATATAACCATAAATATACATATGGATATATTTATATATATATATTTAAAAGAGAGAAAGAAAATAATATTGCATTAAATTTTTCATTAAATAATACATATTTAATGAAATATATATATAAAACTTTCTCCTCAGAAAAGGGGAGCCCCCAGTACTTTTCTTTTCTGTTATATTTTGGAGTATAATGTAAATCTAGAAAAAAAAATCACGGTTTAGTCAAGTGTATAGTTTGAAAAAATTTTCTCCCATTTAAAGTCTTTTCCCTTTGCTATAAGGTTATGTGAGAATTTTTCTGTTGAAGATCTCAGAGAAACCAGGACAGATCTGGGCAACTGGAATGAGTCTCTTCAACAAAGGACTGCTCTTTGCCCCTAAGGTTTTCCCACAAGCCTTAGGAAATTGTAATTGTTACAAATGCTAACTTCTAGCAGCAGGGAAAAGATCACATCCAAGGTAGATAGCCTGACAGGACCAATCTGCAGAAGAGGATCTCTGGAGTTGGGAAGCTCCCACAGAGTCTATAAATAGCCTGACTTAAAACCCCAAAGATGATAGCTACCTCAACGGTGGCTTTCTATCTCC
>REGO01001094.1:187938-230147 GCA_010120015.1 Rhombomys opimus | reverse complement strand
AGAGGGAGGGCTTTTGCTAATATGCTCAATTCCTATCTAGAAAGGCAAAGAGGCTGGACATCAGAAGAAGGAGAAAAGAGGGAACAAGTCAGGAGCTTGACACAGAGGACCTCTGAAAATCTGTGCCCTGCAGACTATCAATGTAGATTCTGAGACTTATGAGCAACATTTGGGCAGAGTTCAGGGAATCTTAAGAAAGAAGTGGGAAAGAGTAAGATCTGGAGAGAACAGGAACTCCACAAGGAGAGCAACAGAAACAAAAAATCTGAGCACTGGGGTCATTCCTGAGACTGATATTCCAGCCAATGACTATCCATGGAGATAACCTCAGACCCCTGCACAGATGTAGCCCATGACAGTTCAGTACCCAAATGGGTTACATTGTAATAGGAACAGGGACTGTCTCTGACATGAACTAATTGGCCTGCTCTTTAATTACCGACCCCTGATGGGGAAGCAGAATTACCAGGCCACAGAAGAAGACAATGCCGCCACTCCTGATGAGGCCTAATTGACTAGGATCAGAAGGAAAGAAAAGAAGTCCTCCCCTATCAGTGGACTTGGGGAGGGACATGCATGTAGAGGATGAAGGAAGGGAGGGATTGGGATGGGAGGAAGGAGGGAACCACAGGGTAGATACAAAGTGAATAAGGTGTAATTAATAAAGAAGAAATAAAAAGGAAAAAAAGAAAAAAAATCATAGATATTTAGGTGATTTAGAATTCCCAACCAAATATGCTCAGAAAAATACTTTATAGCTATGTGGCCTAGTCAAGTTGAACTACCTAAACAGGGTTTGAGAGAACTCATAAGATTCTTGTGAAGAAAATTCTAAGATAAAATTTTTATGGACTTAAGCTTCATCCCTAGTGTACTCCTTGTTGTTTAGCTTCTTTAGGACTTTAGACTTTAGTATGTTTATCCTATATTATATAGCTAATGTCCACTTATAAGTGAGTATAGACCTTGTGTGTCTTTCTGCTTCTGGGTTACCTCAATTAGGATGTGCTTTTCTAGTTCCATAATTTGCCTGCAAATTTCATGATTTCTTTATTTTTAACTGCCAGAGAAGACAGGGAACAGGACAGGAGCCTACCACTGAGAAACACTGAAAGATTCTAGCCAGCAGGGTATTGAAGCAGATGCTGAGACACATAGCCAAACTTTGAGCAGATTGAAGGGAATCTTATGAAAGAAGGGGAAGATAGAAAGACATGGAGAGGACAGGAGCTCCACAAGAAGACCAACAAAGCCAAAAATTCTGGGCCTGGGTGGGTGAGCGTTGCAGAGAATGATGAATCAACCAAGGATCATGCATGGAGAAGACCAAGACAACCTGCCCAGATGTAGTCAATAGGCAGCTCAGTCTTTATGTGGGTACCCTAGTAAGGGGAGCAGGGACAGTCTCTGTCATGAACTCAGTTGCCTGCTCTTCGATCACCTCCTCCTGACAAGGTTGCTTTACTAGGTCACAGAGAAAGAGGATCTGGACAGTTCTGATGAGACCTGATAGGCTAGGGTCAGATAGTAGAAGACGAAGAACTCCCTGTAAGTGGACTAAGGGAGGAACATAGAGGAAGAAGAGGGAGGAAGTATGGGACCTGGAGAAGATGAAGGAGCTGGCTATAGCAGGAATACAAAGTGAATAAATTATAATAAAATAATAATAATAATTGGAAGAAGAGGAAGAAAAAGAAACTTTTTATTAATATATTTTTTCAATTTTTTCATTTTTATTAATTACACTTTATTCACTTTGTATCCCCTCATAAACCCCTCCCTCCTCCCCTCCTGATCTCTCCCTCCCACCTTCTTCTTCACTCATGCCCCTCCCCAAGTCCACTGATAGGGGAGGTCCTCCTCTCCTTCCTTCTGATCTTAGTCTATCAGATCTCATCAGGAGTGGCTGCGTTGTCATCTTCTATTGCCTGGTAAGGCTGCTCCCCCCTCAGGGGGAGGTGATCAAAGAGCAGGCCAATCAGATTATGTCAGAGGCAGTTTCTATTCCCATTACTTTATAACCCACTTGGACACTGAACTGTCATGTGCTACATCTGTGCAGGGGTTCTAGGTTATCTCCATGAATAGTCCTTGGTTGGACTATCAAAGCAGACGCTGAGACTTAAGGCCAACTGTTGTGCAGAGTGCATGGAATCTTATGTAAGAAGTGCGTAATACTTTTGTTATATAAGGCCTGCATTAAAAAAAAAACCTGGAATTAATGTCAATCTTAAGGACAAAAGATTTGACAGTTGTAATGTTTAACTTTCATTATCAACTTAGTGGTTTGAGAATGTCAGCGAAACACATTTTTTGTGTGTTTTGTAAAAGTATTTTATCCATTCTTTGAGAGTTCCATACATTAACTCATGTGCTTTGATTACATTCACATTCTGTTCCTCTCACTAACTCCTCAAGATCCCCTATCATACACAAGTCCCTGCCAACTTAATTTCTTGTTTTTGCTTTTACATTCCTTTCAGTTCATGCTACAACTGAGTATTAGGTAAGCCAGTGGTGCATTGTAAACCTATCAAGAGCCACATGATCAAGTAAAACTATTTTCTAACAACCCTGTCAATAGTTTCTCTGGTATGTCTAGTACTATTAAGTCTTTCTTCTCTGTGTGCTTAATTGTAGACTAGCTTGATCTTTCTTGTTCCCATAACCCAAACTGCTATGGGCTTATAAGTATTTCATCTTGATCCTTCAAGACTTTGTAGAACCTTCCACATACTCTTCTGTGATATTCTCTGATTCCTTGGTGGGTACGGACTATAGAGATGCCATTCATATCTGAACACACAATGACACTAAATCTTTACATTTTAACCTGTTGTGAATTTCTGGCTTAACCACTATCCACTGCACAAAGGAGATTATTTAATGAGAATTGAGAGCTGAGTTATCTATGGGTAGAGAGATAAATATTTAGAGGCACTAATAAGCTATATCTATTTAGCAAAATAATGGCAGTAGATTTATCACTGGGACCAATGAGCTTTCCATCCTTGGGGTTTGGCCACATTTACAGTACCAGATGTAAGGTGTTTTGTTTGTTTGTTTGTTTGTTTTCCCCATGAAGTGGGCTTTTAATCTAATAAAAAGTGGTTGTCTACAACCATATATTTGGTTCTGCTGCTGCATTTATGCCCATAATTGCTAGTACCTTATTTTTGTGATTAAACATCATGATTAAATCAATGTGAGGGTCACAGTGTTTATTTGGCTTATACTCCCACATCACTTTTCATCATCTAAGGAAGTCAGGACAGGAAGTAAAACAGGGCATGAACCTGGAGGCAGAGGCTGATGCAGAATCTGTGGTGAAGTGATACTTAACGGCTTTCTCCTCATGGCTTCTTCAACATTCTTTCTTACAGAATCAGAACCACCAGCCTGGAGCCATACTACCCACAATGGACTGGGCCCACTCATATACATTACTAATTTTAGAAAATCTAGAGGCTCCATTGTCTTCCTCTGTGGCCTGTAAAGGCTACATCCCCCATCCCAGGGGGAAGCAATCAGAGAGTCAGCTACTGAGTTCATGTCAGAGCCAGCCCCTGCTCACCTTACTAGGGAACCCACTTGGAGACTGAGTCTAGGAAAACAATGCAGCCAGTTCTGATGGGAGCTATAGGCCAGGGTCAGATACAAGGGTGGGAAGACCTCTCCTATCAGTAGTCTAGGGAGCAGCAAAACTGGCAGAAAAGGGAGGGAGGGAGGATGGAACTAGTAGGGGATGAGGAAAGGGGCCACAGCTAGGATACAAAGTGAATAAATTATAATAAAAGTAAAAATATCCTGGAAAAAAAAATAGAAAATCTACAGGGTTACCTGCAATCTGTTCTATGGTGGTGTCTTCTCAATTGAGGATCCCCCATCTCAGATGACCACAGCTTTGTCAAGGTGACATAAAACTGGACAACACAGCTAGCTTGATTGTTTTTGTAGTTCACAAGGATCACAGGTGGGTAAGACCATTGACTTTTCCTTCATAGTATTAAGCATAGCCTCTCCCAGTATTATGAAAGATAGCCAAGATAGAGGGAGCCTCCTGGTCAGTAGCAGAATGATTTTACATGTCAAGTAAGAAACATGTGTGATATCTTTAGAAATAGGATCTTAGAGGCAGAAAGACACACATGGTATATAATCACTTATAAGTGGATATTAGAAATATAACATAGGATAAACATACTAACATCTGTACACCTAAAGAGGCTAAACAAGAGGGAGGACCCTAGGTAAGATGATTAGTCCAC
The DNA here is from genome assembly GCA_010120015.1 of Rhombomys opimus. Taxonomy (NCBI): domain Eukaryota; kingdom Metazoa; phylum Chordata; class Mammalia; order Rodentia; family Muridae; genus Rhombomys; species Rhombomys opimus. The sequence goes on along the minus strand of REGO01001094.1, from coordinate 225,879 downwards.
ACTCAGAAAGGTAAACGGATGGATATCAGAAGAAGGAGAAAACAGAGAACAGTAGACAAACCACCACAGGGGGCCTCTGGGAGACTCTACCCAGCAGGGAATTAAAGCAAATGCTGACACTCATAGCCAAACTTTTGGCAGAGTGCAACAAATCTTATGAAAGAAGGGGGAGATGAAAGACCTGGAGGGGACAGGAGCTCCACAAGGAGAGCAACAGAACAAAAATCTCTGGGCCCAGGGGTCTTTTCTGAGACTGATACTCCAGCCAGGGACCATGCATGGAGATAACCTATAACCCTTGCACAGATGTACCTCATGGCAACTCAGTGTAATTAATTTTCCTGTATTTGCTTTGTGTTCTATTATATCACAGCATTTGTCCTTCTGGCCCAAGTTACTTCACTCATCAGTTGGTTTTCCTGCTTCTATTCTCTTAACTACAAATTTCATGAGTTCCTTTTTCTTTGTAATTGAGTAACTTTGTTGTTTATACATGGTCGTTGGTTGGAGATACAGTCTCATTAAAGATCCTTGTGCCCAGATATATTTGGTCCTTGTGGATCCCCTGTCCTCTCTAGGTTATACCATGTTTGTCGCAGCTTTATTTGTGATAGCCAGAACCTGGAAACAACCCAGATGTCCATCAACAGAGGAATGGATCCAGAAATTGTGGTACTTTTACAAAATGGAATACTACTCAGCAATTTAAAAAAATAAAGGAAATCATGAATTTTCAGGCAAATGGTGGGTTCTAGAAAAGATCATCCTGAGTGAGCTATCCCAGGAGAAGAAAGACACAAATGGTATATACTCACTTATAAGTGGGTACTAGACCTATAATATAGGATAAACATACTGAAATCTGTACACCTAAAGAAGATAAACAAGAAAGATGACCCTGGGTAAGATGATCAATCCTCGTACAGAAAGGCAAAGGGGAGGATATTGGAAGAAGGAGAAAACAGGGAACAAGACAGGAGCCTACCACAGAGGGCCTCTGAAAGACTCTACCTAACAGTGTATCAAAGCAGATGCTGAGACTCATAACCAAACCTTGGGCAGAGTGCAGGGAATCATATGAAAGAAGGGGGATTTAGTATGTCCAGCAAACTTTTAATCAACAATATGAAGTGAAATATTCCATACCTAGCATGGGACATTTCGTTTGGCTACTTCGAGCTACTGGATGGAGGATCATCCCTTGCTGTGATAAGTTCAATTAAACAATATATATTTATATATAAATTATATATATATATATATATATATATTCAATGTATATTCTTATCCTAAGTTACTACCTGGCTTATTCAAACATCCTTGGTATTGGTGTTAGTTTCTCCTTCTACACACCCTTCTTTGCTCAAACATCTGAGTCTCTTCTTCACTTAAGCCTCCTTCCTTATTGTTTTCCTTTTCCCAGTTGATATCACCTGTGTTATCCTAGCTTCCCTCCAGTTATATCTTTTTCTTCAATAGTAGTTTCCTGGATTCTACAAGAACCAAAAGTTAAACACAAAAGTCTAACAATTTGATGCTAAGATACAATGTAAGTAAGAACTCACAGCATTTGTCCTTCTGGCCCAAGTTACTTCACTCATCAGTTGGTTTTCCTGCTTCTATTCTCTTAACTACAAATTTCATGAGTTCCTTTTTCTTTGTAATTGAGTAACTTTGTTGTTTATAGATACTACATTTTCTTTATTCGGTCATCAGTTGCTGGGCTGTTTCCGTGTCCTGACTATTATGAATAGACAGGTGATGACTTCAAGTGAGCAAATATCTCCATAGTAGGATATAGAATCTTTTGAGTATGTGTCCAGACGTCGCATATCTAGATTACCACATAATAACCATTTCTAGTGTTTTGATTTCCATAGTGACAGAAACAGCTCACAGTCACACACACATAGTAAATGGGTACCTCTCTTTCCTAACTTCCTAAACAGAATTTGTTGTCATTTTTTAATATTCTAATGGTTAATATATTTACTTATTTTCACTTAAATTAAAATATAATTAATTAGTTCACTATCTCTCCGTTCCTTCAACTCTTGATGTTCTATTGGTTCCATCTGAAATTCATGGACAAATGTGTGAATGCCATCTACTTAGCCTATTTAGTTTGGCTTGTATGTCCACACTTTATGGCTAACCATTTAGGACTAGATAACTGTTTGGGAGCTCATTCCTGCGGAGGAACTAAACTTTCTCCTCTTCTTAATTGTTAATCTCCTCTAGTTATTCATTTAGGGGTGGATCCTTTTGAGATATCTCCTGTTCACTTTGGCATGTTAGTTAGTGCTGTGATTGTTTAGGTATATAGGCGGCGATAATATTGAGATTTCATGTGTGTAGTTTCCTTGTCATATCTATAACAAATGTTCACAGCGGATTTCCTGTTCTATTCTTCTGACTCTCACAGGATTTCAGTTTCTTTTATGTGGTGTTTTTTTAAATTTAGTGGTAGGGGTTGTACTGCAGATGTACCAATTGTGGCTGAGCATCCTACATTCAGTTGTTCTCTGCATTTGTCCAGTTTCTTTCTGTAGTGATCTCCTGTATTGGTAGTTCTAAAGAAAATGTATTTAGACAATCAATTGGTTATAACAATAAATTAGGGAAATTCAGTAATAGCTTCTCCTCTATGATTTATTGACTCACTAGTCGTGGATACTTAGTGAATTTTGCATTGCCAGGTATGAATTACCTCCTGTCAAGTCAGCTTTATTTTAGTTTAGATAGTTGCCAATTGCCACCAATAAGTAAATGCCAGTATAGCACCTAATAGGGATACATTCCCATGCCAGGTTTTGTGATTCATAGTTGTCACACCTTCATAATAAAGTTGATTTCTTGGCATTTTGTCTACCATTTCCTGGTACTGTAGAAGCTACTTTTTAAAGTCTTAGCAGTTCTTACTTGTATTAAATGAGGTCTCTAAATTGCATTTCCTCAGCAGCAAGATGTTGAACATTTAAAATATTTCCTTGTTGTTTATATTTCTAATTTTATGATATGTCTGTTCAGTTTCATAACATATTTTTAATTGGGTTGTTTGCTTTCTTGAGACCAAGCAACATGTGTCAGGGTTGGATTTAATTTCCGCTCATTCCTTTTGACCCAGATTCTAACTTGCTTGTATAAATGTAGTGACTTGCCATATAAAAGATGTTAAATAGAAATTGAATAAATTGTAATAAATTATAATAATAAAAAGAAAAAAGATGTAAAATACATGTTTTTCATTGAATAAATATTGGCAGAATATGCAGTCAATAAAATGAAGTAAAAATCAAAATAATTTTTTATTTGTGATCATGAACAGAAGCAGTGATCCAACATAATAACTCATCTGTCATTAAAAGCTGAATAGGCTAATAAAAAATCAACTGTAGAATAATAAGAATAAACATAGACTTATTAATATATATATTACATATATATATTCCATATATGGCCCATATATTATATACATAAATATTACAGTTTTCTTCTTCAATAATCTATTTCTTCTAATTTGTGTTCATTTCTGCTATATGTGTTAAGTGTTTTCAGCAATTTTTGATATCTTTATGGTTTTATTCACAGTAAAAAAATTTTAGACACTGAAAAAAATGCCAAATAATCAAATCCTGATATCTGCTACTGACACACATACTATAAGGAGGTTTTGAGAAGCCACTGTGTAAAGACAAGAGTGAAACTTAGTTTTTAGTGGAGATCCCAGGATATTGGCAATGCTAGAGCCATGAGACACTTCAGGCAATGAACAGAGCCTCACATAGAGAAAATAGTATCTCTATACACAGCAAAACTAGAGGGAATGCTTTGTCCAAGGCCAGTGAAGTTTAGATAATATAACAAGCGCAGATGGCATATATGCACTTTCAGGATTGGGTTTTGTTTTTTGTTAATAATTCTAAACTTTGGTTTTGTGTTGATCTTTCCACACTATCAGACCATTTTTGCCTTTTGAATTCATCTTAATTTATACCATTGTGACATTTGTATGATAATTATTTTTTCATTTTTAACAATTTATTCATTATATATCCCAACTTCGTTATATAGCCCCCTTCCTCAACTCCTCCCAGTCCCAAAGTCCCTCCATCTTCTCCCCTATCCACTTCCCCTAGTAAACTGGAAGGGGGCGTTCTCCTGCCATCTGCCCATAGATTATCAGGCCTCATCAGGACTGCATGGATCCCATTCTGCTGCAGCCTGGCAAGGTCACATCTCCACAGGCAAGTGATCAAAGAGCAGGCAACTGAGTTCATGACAGAGGCAGCCCCTGATCCCCTTACTTGAGGACCAACATGGAGACTGAGCTTCTAATCAGCTACCTCTGAGAAGGGGGTCTAGGTCCTTTCTACTCCTGGTCCTTGGTTGGTGCATCAGTCTCTGTAGGAACACCTGAGTTCATATTTTTTAGCTTTGTTGGCCTCCTTTTGGGGCTCCTGTCCTTCTGTGTCCTTCTTTCCTCACCCTTCTTCCATAAGATTCCTTCACCTCTGCCCCAAGGTGGCTGTAGATTTTGGTGTGGCTATCCTATATTATACTGCTAATATCCGTATAATATATAAGTATATACCATGAGTGTGTGTATACCATGAATGTATGTACCATGAGTATAAACCATGTGTGTCTTTCTGTTTCTGAGTTAAAGGTAGATAACTCAGAAAGGTCTTTTCTAGTTCCATCCATTTGCCTGAAATTTTCATGATTTCCTGGTTTTTAATTGCTGAGTAGTATTCAACAACTTCTATATCCATTCTTCAGTTGAGGGACTTCTATGTTGTTTCCAGTTTCTGGCTATTACAAATAAAGCTGCTATGAACATAGCTGAACAAATGTCCTTGTAGAATGTTGAAGCATTTGGGGGTATATACCCAGGAGTCATGTAGCTGAATCTTGAGGTAGAATTATTCCCAGTTTTCTCAGAAAGCATCAGATTGATTTCCAAATGGCTGTACAAATTTGCACTCCCACCAGCAATGGAGGGTGTTTCCTCTTGCTTTACATCCTCTCCAGCGTGTGTTATCACTTAATCTTACATCCTATAGAGGGCTAATATCCAGAATATATGTATAAAACAAAAACTTACGAAATTCCACACCAACAAACCAAATAATCCACTTTTAAAAATGGGGTACATACCTAAGCAGAAAATTCTCAATAGAGGAATATTGAATGGCAGAAAAACACTTAAAGACATGCTCAACATCCTTAGTCATCAGGGAAATGCAAATCAGATCAACTTTGTGACTTTTTTTTTAAATGTACAGATCTTCACAGTGAAGAACTTCCTGACTCAGAGGATACTTTTGGCTTTGGATTTTGAACAACTGTGGAATTGTTTAATACCATTATGCAATGAAATGTTTACTATTTTAATGCCAAAAACACTTGTAATTTGAAAGTTATAAATATTTTAATTATGAACACATATTTAAATGTGGTTTCATTCACATTAAATTTTATTAAGCATGGATATCAGAGACATCGTTCTTTGGTTTATATCAAATCTTATGAATACATGATTAGATCCTATTAAAAATAAACATTTTTAATAAAATTATCATTGTAATTTTGGAATTAATTATTAATGCTTCAATGTGCATCATACAAAATTCAAAGGTATCATGTGTTACTCTGTTTCCAATTATAACTTGTTGGCATTTGGTATCTTTCTCACAGGAACAAATACTTCAAGATTATCATCCAGATTCATTGACAGAAGAATTTAGGAAATTGCTGCAAAACAGAAGTATTCGCAAACTATTGATAAAATGAAAGAAGTCAATTTTCTCCTGAATAAATGAGCTAAGAACTTGTTATTAGTAAAAGGCCAGAGAGAATTGTAACTAGCATTTGAAGGATTTTATCAGGGCCTTTCCAGAATTATTTATATTGATTGCAACAATTATTTTTGTTTTAGTGCCTCCAAATTAATGACTTTTGCTCCATCTCCAACATGTGTTCTAAGTATGCAATATTACTGTCTCCTTCTGACTTAACTTCTGTCGCCTTTAATAGTAGATAGATAATTCCTATTTGTCTCTTCTCCACAAATTGAATGGAGGTTTAAATTTTCCCAAAATTCCCCATCTATTACTTTCTGTGCCATATTTTCCTAAGTAGCACATTGTATGTGTGTGAGTGTGAGTGTGTGTGTGTGTGTGTGTGTGTGTGTACAAAATCAGATATACAATGAGATGTTGCCCTGTCAGAAGTCATGAAGATTAACTCACACAGAAATAAAGAGTATTTACTTTCTAACCTCAGTGTATATTTAAAATTTAAGTGCATTTGGAATGATTATTTGTATGTTTTTCAAGTTCTAGATGATTCATATTGTTTAAGTAAGAGTTACTGATAAATTTATAGGAGAATTCAAATTTCTTAAAATGTCACAATTTTTATTTTTGAGATTGGATTTTAATTTCAATTTTACTTTTTTTCCTTTCCTACCTCCAAACTCTTCTGTGTATTGCCCTCCACATTCCTTCAAATTCCTGGCCTCTTTATTCATTCTCATTGAGAGAATATGTGTTTGTATATTGATATACCTTATCAAATATAACCTGTTTTGTCCATTTAATGCTACTTGTATGTATGTTTTCAGGGCTGACCTTTTAAAAAACGTTGGTCCTTCGTGTTAAATCACCCATCAACCTCATTGTGTCTTGTAATCGTAAGCTCTTACAGAGAGCCAATATAAGCTTAAAAAAGCCTCAAGCAATTATAAATTATTAACCTTAGAGGAAAGGGCTGTTCTTCACATCAATAAAATTCTGAGACTCTTTTGTGCAAAATATAAACATATTTACAGAGCCATCTATATATGATCCTGACAATATTAATTTGTTATATCTGTTTCAAACTATACATACTATGACCAGCAATTTGATGAAGTCAGCCTAACTTAGTCTATTAATATTAAATAATAGAACAGCTGATGCTATTTGTCAGCCAAGGAAGATCAAAGGAGTAAAAAATCATTTCTAAAATTTAAAATGATCAAAAGATAAATTTTCAAGTTTATAATTTCACAATTTGTATAAATTTCAAATATCTTTGGAAACTGCATATTCTTAGGAAGATTTCAGTCATCACCTGTTCATTAATATTGAAAGAAAAATGCCTAGTTGGAGCAACTTGTTGGTAACAGAGTTGTCTATTATCTATTGCATGTGGATTACCAGAAAAAGGTTCCTCCAAAATGTATGCTCATGTTCCATTACTCTAGAGGTCTACACTGCTGTTTCAGACTTTACTGCCACAAAAGCTTTGTCTTTTCCACTATGAGGCAGTAAGTCTTTAACAGTCAATAATTTCTTATTTAAATATTTTCACTTTGTTCTCCTATTGTCCATTTTTAGGACATCTAATATTATTGTAACTTTTCATCCTTTCCTTCCCTTCCTTCTAGCTTTCTGTATATTCCTCCCTGCTCTTCTTCAAATTCATATCCCATTTATTTTGCTAATTGTTGTTTCCTGTGATGTATGTGTGTATGTGCCTGTGTGTGTGTAATCCTAAACACAATTTCTTTATTCGATATGATGCTATTTCTACATATGTTTTCTACTTGACAACCAATTGGGATGCTCTTTTCTGAGGAAGAACCTCTCTCCCATTCTGACCTATTCTCAGATATATATATCTGAGATATATATATATATATATATATATATATATATATATATATATATATATATATCTTGTGAACTTATCCCCAATCTACTTTGGCATTTTCATTGAGGACGTACTTCTTCAGCTCATGTTTGTGTAAACACACCAATGATACTCTATGGTTGTAGCTTCAGACAAATAGTGGACTAGTGGACACAATCACAGAGCAAAATTGTTGACCCTCCTGCTCTTGTGATTTTTCTGCTCCCTCTTTTGCAAAGTCTTGTAAGCCTTAGGTGCAGGAGATGTTTTGTAGATGTGTCCATTGTGACTGGAATCCATAATTGTGTATTTTGATGGGCTGAGGGTTTCTGTAGGAGTCTCTGTTACAAAGAGAAGTTTCCTTGATGAGAGATGAGAACTAGAGTTTCCTGTAGGTATAAGAACAAATGTTTATAAATTTTTATTATAAAATTTATTTTTATATTAATTACAGGTTTTTATTTGTATCCCAGCTATAGCTCCTGCCTCATTCCCTCCCAATCCCAACCTCCCTCCCTCATTTCCTCCCTGCACTTCTCTAAGTCCACTGATAGGGGAGGCCCTCCTCCCCTTCTATCTGACCCTAGTTTATCAGGTCTCAACAGGACTGGCTGCAGTGTCCTCCTCTGTGGCCTAGCAAGGCTGCTTCTTTGCGGGGGGGGGGGTCAAGGTCAAAGATCCCTCCATTGAGTTCATGTCAGAGAGACAGTCCCTATTCCCCTTACTAGGGAAACACACTTGGATGTTGAGCTACTATGGGCTACATCCGAACAGGGGTTCTCGGTTATATCCACACATCATCCTTGGTTGGAGAATCAGTATCAGAAAAGGCTCCTGTCTCCAGACCCTTTGTGGCACTCCCGTCCTCTCCAGGGAATGTAAACTTATACAACCACTTCGGAAATCAACCTGGTGCTTTCTCAGACAATTAGGAATAGTGCTACCTTAAGATCCAGTTATACCACTAGTAGAAATATATCCAAAATCTGCTCAAGTACACAAGAAGGACGTTTGTTCAACCATGTTTATAGCAGCTTTATTCATAATAGTCAGAACCTGGAAACAACCCAGATGTTCCTCAAAGAAGGAATGGATACAGAAATTGTGGTACATTTACACAATGGAATACCACTCAGCAATTAAAAACAAGGAAATCATGAAATTTTCAGGCAAATGGTGGGATCTATAAAAGAGAATCCTGAGTGAGGTATCCCAGAAGCAGAAAGACACACATGGTATATACTCACTTGTAAGTGGGTACTAGACCTATAAGGTAGGAAAAACATACCAAAATCTGTACACTGAAAGATGATAAACAAGAAGGAGGTTCTGGGGTAATCCTAACTTAGAAAGATAAATGGGATGGACATTGGAAGTAGCAGAAAGCAAGAAACAGGACAGAGGCCTACCATAGAGGGCCCTTGAAAGACTATACCTAGCAGTATATCAAAGCAGATGCTGAGACTCATAACCAAACCTTGGGTAGAGTGCAGGGAATCATATGAAAGAAGGGGGAGTTAGTAAGACCTGGAGATGATTATAGATTTTTGCCAGTGATTATAATCACTAGTAAGTTTACTGGTTACAGATTTTTAAGCATTGCAAATGAGAGGTTCTCCTGAAATCCTACACTGGATTTTTTTTTCACTTGGCATTCATGTCTGTTCTTTCATTTTCCTCCTTTCCTAAACAAACCAAAGCCTTCTCTCACCAGAAAAATTACTAAACTGTGTGGGAATTGTTTTTTTTTTTTCTTCTGAACATAACCCAAGCCTAAGCAATATTATTTGGGAGTAACCAAGTTTATTCTAAGTTCTGCAAATGATAAAATTCAAACATATACATTTTTGTTTTATTACAACATTAAAACGTGCTTTCATAACTTTTAAATGACCCCTACCCCAAATGTATTCTTTAAAATGCAGTATTCTTTGTGAAAGCTTATCACTAGTCTAGAGGACTATTTCTTAACTTTAGAGGATTCTAGAAGTATTTTCAAGAAGGCATACGTAAATAAATGACAGCATTATTCTAGAAAAGTTCGTTCAGCTATCTTACACAGGAAATTATAATAAATTTGATTTTATTTTACAATTTATTCTTTTTGTATACTAGTTGCAATCCCTCTCTCGTCTCCTCCTGCTCCCACCCTCCCTCCTTCTTCCTCCCCTATTTGTTTCCACTTGTCCTCTTGTCCCTGGCCTATAGGACTGTCTGGATCCTCTTTCTCTGTGGGCTGGCTAGTTGGCCCCACCAAGGAAAATCCATCAAGGAGCAGGCAACTGAGTTCCTGTCAGAGACTGCCTCTTCTCCCCTTACTAGGGAACCTACATGGAGACTGAACTGTCTATGGGCTACATCTGGGCAAGGAGTCTAGTTCCTCTCTATGCAAGGTCTTTGGTTGATACATTAATCTCTGCAGTACCCTCTGGGCTCAGCATTTTCAGCTTTGTTGGTCTCCTTGCACATTTGCTCAACTATATTCAGAGCAGCTTTATTTGTAATAGCCAGGATCTGGAAATAGCCTAGATGTTTCCAAAACAAAGAATTGGTACAAAAATTGTGGTACATTTACACAATGAAATACTGCTCAGCTATTAATAACAAGGGAATCATGAAATTTGCAGGCAAATGGATGGAACTATAGAAGATCATCTTGAGTGAGGTAACACAGAAGCATCTTTATTTGTTTTTACAAAATGGCATATACTCACTTATAAGTGGATATTATCCACATAATATAGAAAACCATACTAAAATTTATAAGACCTAGAGAAGCTAAATCTATAAACCTAAAGAAGGAGGACCCTTGGGAAGATGTTTAATCCTCATTTAGAAGGGAAAACACGATAGAAACTGGAAGCAGTAGGAGTAATGGAATAGGATGGGAGTCTGCAAAATATAAAAGAGCATTTTAAAATGATACTTAAATCATTATCAAAAAGATATGTAAACATACATTGGCCTGTGTGTGTTGTGTGTATGTGTGTGTCTCTCTCTGTGTGTATACGTTAAATTCATTGTATTTTCATTTCTAATCCTATTTTCACTTTCTTTGCCATAGTGCAGATATTTTATTTTTAATTATTGTTTTATTATTATTTATTACAATCCATTCACTTTGCCTCCTCCCCTCATCTCCTCCTGCTTCAACCCTCTTTGCCTCCCCCACCGATGTACCTCCCTAATCCACTGATTGGGGAGGTCCTCCTATCCTGCTATCTGACCATAGCCTATCAGGTCTCATCAGGACTGCCTGGATCCTCTTTCTCTGAGGCCTAGGCCTAGTAAGGCCATCTTGCCAGAGTGGGGGAGGGGATATGGCAAAGAGCAGGCAACCAAGTTAATGCCTGTGATTATACCTGCTCCCCTTACTAGGAAATCCCATGGATATGGAGCTGTCTATGGGCTACATTGGAACAGGTGTCTAAGTCCTCTCCATGCACGATCCTTGGTTGATTCATCAGTCTCCACAGGGCTTCCTGGGCCCAAATGCTTTGACTCTGTTGGTCTCCTCGTGGAGCTCTTTTCCCTTCCAGATCTTTCTGTCTCCCTTTTCTTCCATAAGATTCTGTGTACTCTACCCAAAGTTTGGCTATGAGTCTCAGTATCTGTTTTGATACCCTTCTGTGTAGTCTCCTGTCCTGTTACCTGTAGTCTCCCACTTCCAGGGTCCATCCCATTTGCCTTCTGAATGGTGATTAACCATCTTCCTTCCTCCATTGCTGGTAGGAATGTAAACTTGTACAACCACTTTGGAAATTAGTCTGGTGCTTTCATAGAAAACTAGAAATAGTGCTACCCCAAAATCCAGCTATATGATCATGGGCACATATCTGAAAGATAGTCAACCATCCATCAAAGACATTTGCATAATGATATTCATATCAGTTTTACTCATAATAGCCAGAATCTGGAAGCAAAATAAATGTCTGTCAACTGAGGAATGGATAAAGAAATCATGGTATATTTACACAATGATATACTACTCAGCATTTAAAAACAAGGAAAACATGATATTTTCAGGCAAATGGTGGGAACTAGAAAAATCATCCTGAGTGAGGTATTCCAGAAGCAGAAAGACATAAATGGTATATGGTATATCCTCACTAACAGGTGTTTATTAGCCGTGTAAGATAGGATAAACATACTAAATTCCACACTCCTAAAGAAGCTAAACAAGAAGGAGGACATTGGGAAAGAAGCATGTCTATTTTCCAATGATTTATTCCTCTTGGTTTTATTTGATTTTTTAGGTCTCTAAAGCATACCATTTTGGTTTCTGTTTGAATTACTTTTGATTTATTATTCCCCTCTTCAGAGTACTTTATTATTTTTAAATAAAAAAATTATCAACAGTTTTCTGTTTCTTCCCAAAGGACTGTTTTATATTGATCATTTTTAAACGTTATTTTATTTTATTAGTTACACTTTATTCACTTTGTATCTCCCCTCCTCCTTCCTGGAACCACCTTCCCTCCCCCTTCTTCATGCATGTCCCTCCCCAAGTCCACTGATAGGGAGGTTCTCCTCTCATTTCTAATCTTAGTCTATCAGTTCACAGCAAAAGTGGCTGCATTGTTCTCTACTGTGGCCTGGTAAGGCTGCTCCCCCCTCAGGGGAAGGTGATCAAAGAGCAGGCCAAACAGATTATGTCAGAGGCAGTCCCTCTTCCCATTATTATGTAACCCACTTGGACACTAAAATGCCATGGGATATATCTGTGCAGGGGTTCTAGGTTATCTCTATGCATGGTTCTTGGTTGGAGTATGAGTCTCTGGGAAGACTCCTGTATTCAAATTTTCTGGTTCTGTTGCTCTCCTTGTGGAGTTCATGTCCTCTCCATATCTTACTATTTCCGAATTCTAACATAAGATTCCATGCACTTTGTCCAAAAGTTGGCCATAAGTCTCAGTGTCTGCTTTGATAGTCTGCAGGGCAGATCCTTTCAGAGGCCCTCTGTGGCAGGTTCCTAGGTTGTTTCCTGTTTTCTTCTTCTTCTGATGTCTATCCCCTTTGCCTTTCGGGATGGGGATTGAGCGTTTTAGTCAGGGTCCTCTCTCTTGATTAGTTTCTTTAGATGTACATATTTTAGTAGGTTTATCCTATGCTATATGTCTATATGAGTGAGTATATACTGTGTGTGTCTTTCTGCTTCTGGGACAGCTCACTCAAGATGATCCTTTTCAGGTCCCACCATTTACCTGCACATTTCATAATTTTCTTATTTTTCATTGCTGAGTAATACTCCATTGTGTAGATGTACCATAATTTCTGCATCCATTCTTTAGTTGAGGGGCATCTGGGCTGTTTCCAGCTTCTGGCTATTACAAATAAAGCTGCTACAAACATAGTTGAGCAAATGTCCTTATTGTGTACTTGAGCCTCTTTTGGATATGTGCCTAGGAATGGTATGGCTGGATCTTGAGGAAGCGCTATTCCTAGTTGTCTGAGAAAGAGCCAGATTTATTTCAAGAGTGTTTGTACAAGTTTACATTCCCACCAGCAGTGGAGGAGGGTTCCCCTTTCTCCACACCCTCTCCAGCAGGTGTTGGCACTAGAGTTTTTCATCTTGGCCATTTTGATGGGTGTGAAGTGAAATCTCAGGGTCATTTTGATTTGCATTTCCCTAATGGCTAATGATGTTGAGGATTTCTTTAAGTGTTTCTCTGTCATTCGATATTCCTCTACAGAAAGTTCTCTTTTTATCTCTGTTCCCCATTTTTTAATTGGATTACTTGGATTGCTGCTTTTCAGCTTCTTTAGTTCCTTATATATACTGGATATTAGACCTTTATCAGATAAAGGGTTGGTGAAGATTCTTTCCCAATCTTTAGGCAGTTGTTTTGTTTTGATGACAGTGTCCTTTGCTTTACAGAGCCTTTCAGTTTCATGAGGTGCCACTTATTGATTGTTGCTCTTAGAGTCTGTGCTGTTGGTGTTCTGTTCAGAAAGTTGTCTCCTTTACCAATGAATTCTAGGATTTTCCCCACTTTTTCTTCTAACCGAACTTTTTCTTCTAATCTTTGTCAAAGATCAGGTGTCCATAAGTGTGTGGGTTTATTTCTGGGTCTTCTGTTCAGTTCCATTGATCCACCATTCTGTTTCTACGCCAGTACCATGCAGTTTTTATAACTGTTGCTTGATAGAATAGCTTAAGATCAGGGATGGAGATACCTCCAGAAGATCTTTTATTGTAGAAGATTGTTTTATCAATTCTGGGTTTCTTGTTATTCCATATGATGTTGAAAATTTTTCTTTCCAGCTCTGTAAAGAATTATGTTCGTAATATGATGGGAATTGCATTGAATCTGTAGATTGCTTTTGGTAAAATGACCATTTTTAAGATGTTAATCCTGCCAAGCCATGAGCATCGGAGATCTCTCCATCTTCTGATATCTTCTTCTAATTCTTTCTTCAGAGACTTGAAATTTTTTTCATACATTTCTTTGACTTGCTTGGTTAAGGTTACACCATGGTACTTTATGTCATTTGTGGCTATTGTGAAGGGTGTTGTTTTCCTAATCTCTTTCTCAGCCCTTTTGTCTTTTGTATACAGGAGTGGTAGTGATTTTTTTGAGTTAATTTTGTATCCGGCCACTTTGCTGAAGGTATTTATTAGCTGTAGGAGTTCCCTGGTAGAGTTTTTGGGGTCACTCACGTATACTATCATATCATCTGCAAATAGTGATAATTTGACTTCTTCCTTTCCAATTTGCATCCCCTTGATCTCCTTCAACTGTCTTTTTGCTCTAGCAAGGACTTACAGAACTATGTTGAAGAGATATGGATAGAATGGGCAGCCTTCTCTTGTCCCTTATTTCAGTGGGATTGATTTAAGTTTTTCTCCATTCAGTTTGATGTTGGCTATAGGTTTGCTGTATATCGTCTTTACTATGTTTAGATATGTGCTTTGTATCCCTGATCTCTCCAATACTTTAAACATGAATGGATGTTGGATTTTGTCAAATGCTTTTTCAGCATCTAGGGAGGTTATTATGTTTTTTTTTCTTTCAATTTGTTAATATGGTGTATCACATTGACGAATTTCTGTATATTAAACGACTCCTACATGCCTCAGTTGAAGCCTACTTGTTCATAGTGGATATATTTGATGTATTTTTGTATTCGGTTTGCAAGTATTTTCTAGAGTATTTTTGCATCATTGTTCATAATGGAGATTGGCCTGAAATTCTTTCTTTGTTGGGTCTTTGTGAGCTTTAGGTACAACGGTGACTGTGGCTTCACAGAATGAGTTTGGTAATGCTCGTTCTGTTTCTGTTTTGTGGAATAGTTTGAATGTGGCTTCACAGAATGAGTTTGGTTATGCTCCTTCTGTTTCTGTTTTGTGGAATAGTTTGAAGAGAATTGGAGTTAGCTCTTCTTTGAAGGTCTGGTAGAATTCTGTGCTGAAACCATCTAACCCTGGGCTTTTGTTTGTATGGGAAACTTTCGATGACCGCTTCTATTTTGGGGGATATAGGACTATTTAATTGATTTACCAGGTGCTGACTCAGCTTTGGTAAGTCGAATCGATCAAGAAAATTGTACATTTCATTTAGATTTTCAAATTTTGTGGAATATAGACTTTTGAAGTAAGTCCTAATGAGTGTTTGGATTTCCTCAGTGTCTGTAGTTATGTGCCTTTTTTCATTTCAGATTTTGTTGACTTGGATGGTGTCTCTCTGCCTTTAAGTTAGCTTGGCTAAGGTTTGTCTATCTTGTTGATTTTCTTAAAGAACCAGCTCTTGGTTTCATTGATTCTTGGAATTGTTTTATTTGTTTCTAATTGATTGATTTCAGCCCTGAGTTTGATTATTTCCAGCTGTCTACTCCTTTTTGGTGTGTCTGCTTCTTCTTTTTCTAGGGTTTTTAAGTGAGCCATTAAGTTTCTTGAATGAGCTGTCTCGAATTTCTTCTTGAAGGCACTTAGTGCTATGAACTTTCCTCTTAGCACTGCTTTCATTGTGTCCCACAAGTTTGGGTATGTGTCTTCATTTTCATTGAGTTCTAGGAACACTTAAAATCTTTCTTTCCTGACCAAGCTGTCATTTAATAGCAAGTTGTTCAGTTTCCATGTGTGTGTAGGCTTTTTGCTGTTTCTGTTGTTGAGGTCCAGCTTTATTCCATGGTCATCAGAGAAGATACAAGGGATTATTTCAATCTTCTTGTATCTGTTGAGGGTCGCTTTATGACCAACCATATGATCTATTTTGGGGAGGTTCCATGAGGTGCTGAGAAGAAGGTAAATTCTTTTTTGTTTGGGTGTAAAGTTCTGTAGATGTCTGTTAGGTCCATTTGATTCATGACCTCTGTTAGAGTCATTGTTTCTTGTTTAATATTTGTTTTGTTGACCTGTCCTTTGTTGAGAGTGGGGTGTTGAAGTCTCCCACTATTAATGTTTGGGGATCTATGTGTGGTTTATGTTTTACCAATGTTTCTTTTACAAATGTGGGAACCCTTTTATTTAGGGCATAGATGTTCAGGATTGTGATGTCTTCCTGGTGGAATTTTCCCTTGATGAGTATCAAGTGTCCTTCCCCATCTCTTTTTATTAATTTTGGTTGAAAGTCTATTTTATCAGATATTAGAATGACTACTCCTGCTTGCTTCTTGTGTACATTTCTTTGGATAGCTGTCTTTCAACGCTTTACCCTCAGGTAATGCATATCTTTGTGATTTAGATGTGTTTCTTGTATGCAACAGATTGCTGGGTTTTGTATACGCATCCATTCTGTTAGTCTGTGTCTTTTTATTGGAGAATTGAGCCCATTGATGTTGAGAGAGATTAATGACCAGTGGCTTAATGTTAGATCCCTTGATTTTGATGTTGGCTGTGGTCATAATTTTGTGTGCTTTGCTGCTTTTTGTTTTTCTGTACTCAGGTTAATTATTTCCTGTGTTTTTTTGAAAATAGCTAGATTCCTTGGGTTGTATTTTTCCTCCTAGTGTCTTCTGTAATGCTGGATTTGTTTGTAGGTATTGTTGAAATTTGTTTTTGTCAATAAATATCTTGTTTTCTCCGTTTATGAGGACTGAGAGTTTTGCAGGGTATAGTAGCCTGGGCTGACATCTGTGTTCTTTTAGGGTCTGCATGATATCTGTCCAGGCCCTTCTGGCTTTCATAGTCTCTGTTGAAAAGTCAGGTGTGATTCTAATGGGTTTGCCAGTATATGTTACTTGGCCTTTTTTTTTTCCTTGCAGATTTTTGTATTTTTTTCTTTGTTCTGTATACTTACTGTTTTGATTTTTATGTGACAGGAGGATTTTCTTTTCTGGTCTAACTTATTGGGTGTTCTGTAGGCCTCTTGTATTCTTATTGGCATCTCCTTTAAGTTGGGGTAATTTTCTTCAACGATTTTGTTGAAAATATTTTCTGGGCCTTGGAGCAGGGAATCTTCTTTTTCCTCTATACCTATTATTCTTAGGTTCTGTTCTTTTTATGTTGTCTTGGATTTCTTGGACGGTCTGTGTCGGGAATTTTTTAGATGTAACATTTTCTTTGACAGATACATCGATTTCTTCCATTGTATCTTCCATACCTGAGATTCTTTCTTCCATCTCTTTTAGTCTAATGGTTATGCTAACCTCTGTAGTTCCTGCTTTCTTCCCTAAGTTCTTTCCACAATTTCCTCCATTTGTGTTTTCTTTAATTTTTCCAATTCTATCTTCAGTTCTTGAGTAGTTTTTGGTGATTTCCTTTATCTGTCTGTATGTATTTTCCTGGTTTTTCTTCAATTCCTTCAGATGTTTGTTTGAACAATCCTCTGTTTCTTTTATTTCTTTCAGTGATTTAAGATTTTCCTCTCTAAAGGCCACTAACTGTTTGGCTGCAACTTCCTGTATTTTTGTATGGATGGCCATAATCTTTTTATTTTTATCTTCCTCTATTTCTTTATGGATTTTACTTGTTTACCCTGTTATCCTCTTTATGAGCATAGATGTTAGGTCATCTTCTTGAATTTCAATTATGCTGGGGTGTCCAGGGCTACTTGCTCCTGGATATCTGGTTTCTGGAGATGCCATATTGCTCTGTATTTTGTTGGTTGAGCTTTTACACTGGCCTCTACCCATTGGGCTATCTTAGGTGTTTGAAGTTAGTTTCTGGTGGTTCCTGAAATCCTATGGTGGAGAGAATCCTCTTTGCAGGAAGATGGTTTTTCCTGAAGGAAGCCACCTCAAGTTTTTGGGTATAGTTGCTGGATGTCCAATGTTTTTCAGGAGTTGCCTCTGCTCCCCTCAGGGATAGAGACCTGAGTGGTAACTGTGCTCCTTTTTAGTCGAGAGGGCTCTCCTCTCACCTGGAGAAGTCTTGAAGACAGCTGCCCTGTTTCTGTATTTCTTGCTGTAAATTTAGTGATCTGCTGCTGTAACCTGTGTGTCCCATGGTTTGGTCAGTTTTGTTAGGGATAACTGGTTGCCCCTTGGAGCAATATCTGGGGTTTGATCTCAGTGATTCCAGGCTTTTGTAGGTCTGAGGTTGGGGCTCTGTGCCCCAGTACCCAAGTGGTAATCTGTGGTGGGTGGGTACAGTTCTCCTGGTAACAGCAGGCTTCTGGTGCACAGCAGGTCCCTGGGTTGGTCTGGTCTGTGGGACTTTTTCCAGAGATATATATTGGGTGGCCTAAGGCTGTCCCCTTCGCTTTGTTCTCTGTGAGTATTTCTCTGACACTGACTCCCAGTCTCTGTTGCCCTGGGGTGCACAGCTCTGTCTCTAGAGCAGAGCTTGGCGCCCAGTGACTCTCTGTGCTTGCAGCTGGAGCCCAGTTCAGTGATGGCATCTTGTACCCGCTAGACTGTGAGACTTTTTCCAGGGAAAGATTTGGTGGCCCAAGTCAGTACTGTTTCCTTCCTTCCCAATGGTGTTTTCTCATGACTGGGACTCCCAGTCTCTGGTGTTTTTTGTGCCCACCAATCAGCCTATGAAGGTGATCATGACACGCAGGAGTGTGGCTCTGGTCTGGTGACTTAGTGCCTGTGTGACCCGGGATCTCTTCAGGGTTCTGGCTGGGTGACCTGAGAGTGGACCCTACTCATTCTCAAGCCATGGGGTTTTCCTGTCACCTGGGAAACACAATAGCTGTTGTTTTAGGGCCCAGAGTTCAGTCTCTTGGTAGCTGTATGGAAAATGTTGTCCTGCTCCTCAGATGTAGTGTTCTCCTGGCACCTCCATCTTGTCCCCCTATATTGATCATTTTTAGCCAACTTTCTTAATATACTTTCAGAGCTTGATATTGAAATTTATTTCCTCAGCCTCAACGGTATGTTTCAAACTATTCCTACAACCGAAAAATAATTTAGTGTTGTTTGTAACTTAAGTCTTACCCAGTAAGTTTATGTAACAAATTACCTACTTTCTTATTTTCTATCACAAATTAAATCCAGTTTAACTAGATTTTGTGTAGTCACTATTTTCTTTTAATTTCTTACCAGCAGTTCAAAAAGATAATGCATTGAAACTACAAAATTAGATAATATTTGAAATTAATTAGTTACTAATTAATATACAGCAGTAATTTAGGCATTTTATGTCTTTCTACTAAAATCTGTGTTTTATGATGTGTTTTTGTGAAATTGTGTGACAGTCTTTTAGATGCATCCACCAAAAACAGTTATGAATTTCTAAAATGCTCAATTTTCTATGTGTTAACTATTCCTTTCTTTCAGAAATTACCTACTTGCTATTTTTTTTTCTTTTTTTCCAGTCATGCCTGCCCTAGGAGGTGGTTTTATTCTTTACCATGTACCATGTTACTTTTTCAGGTTATATTTGTTCCCTCTCTGTTGATCTTCATGTGTTTTGACTTCAGTGTATAATTGAATTGCACGTGTATCAATGTTTCCAAGGAAAATTATGAAAAACCTTAAAAAGTTTGTTTAACTCATGAATGTGGAAACCGTTGAGAAGCTTAAACACATTTAGAAAGCCTTTGAGAATATGTATTTTCTTGTTTGATAAAAGAACTGTAGTGAGAGTTAAAGGATAGTCATAGGATTGTCACAGCACACTATCAGAATATGATTCATAAACACTAAAATTATCTTTTTTTCTTGTCTTAAAAATCTACAAGTTAGCTTGGCATGGATGACACACGTCTTTAATCCCAGCACTCAGGGAAGCAGTAGCAGGATATCTCCATGAGTTCGAGGCCAGCCTGGTCTACAAAGCTAGTCCAGCAAATCCAACATTACATGGAAAAACTCTGTTTTAAATATACAACAACCAAAAAAGTCCTGCTCAGATGTAACTCATATACCCAGTCTCTAGGTGGGTTCTCTAATAAGGAGAGCAGGGGCTGCCTCTGGCATGAACTCAGTGACAGGCTTTCTGATCACTTCCTCATGGGGAGCATGCAACTTGCCAGGCCACAGAGGAAGACAATGGAGACAGTCCTGATGAAACCTAATAGGCTAGGGTCAGAGGGAAGGGGAAGGAGACCTCTTATATCAGTGGTCTAGGAGAGAGGCATAGGGGAAGAAGAGGAAGGGACAGTGGGATTGGAAGGAGATGAGGGAGGGGGGCCACAGCTCGGATACAAAGCGAATAAATTGTAATAAACAACAAAGTTTTAAAAATAATAAAAAAAACCAACCAACAAACAAACATAAGAAATTTACAAGTTGTCACCTAATAACTTGATGGAGACATGGGATCTAATGAATAGCACATATCAACAAAAACTGATGTATCATTATGTCAACATAAGAACCATTACTCCCATCTTAAAGGGAATAAAAAAATTGAAGTTATTTTCAGTGACCATGGCCTGGGAGCACAGATTTAGATTATCCCAAATTCTATAGGCCCAATATGCTATCTGATGACATTCTTGGCTCATAGATTGGTGAAAGCTAGTGTTCTGCTAAGTTAATAGTATCTAGGGCAGGAGTTCTCATCCTGTGGGATGTGATCCCTTTGGTGGTCCAGACCATCAGAAAACGCAGATATTTACATATTGATCCACAAGAGTAACAAAATTATAGTTATAGAGTAGCAATGAAAATGATTTTATGGTTGAGGGTTACCACAATTTTAGGAATTCTACTAAAGGGTCACAGCATTAGGAAAGTTCAGAACCACTGGTCTCAGGGGTTTATATTTATTGTCATGAGGTGTTACTTCATATACAAAGTATGGCAAGGAATGGCTATTCCACAAGGCTAAAGCTAGCCCCAAATAAAGTGTTAGCTTTGGAAACTTCAACATTTCAGTCTCTGTGTAATTCTGAAATTCTAATCAGACTATACACTCACAGAAGTCCTCCAGTTTTTTTGTTCACAGCCAGACACAGTTTCTTTTTAGAATTTTTTTTTATTCACAATCAAGAGGGTGGAGACATGCTGTGTACGCTGCAGAGACATACAACTCTACATAAAAGAAAAAAAAAATTGTATGTCTATATTTTTGAGATTTTTCTGTAACATCCTCCTCCTGCTCAGAGTTTCAACCCTTGGGAATATATAAGAACATAAAATTACTTGCTTACCTGCTGCCAATAACTTCTACAAAACACAAAAATGCAGAAAAATAAAAGGAACACAGACTTGCTCAGTATGCAGAAGAGCTAGAGAACTGTGGTCTCTGGCTCAAAGAGCCCGGTCTACTATGTTGGGCTAGTAATGGAGAAGACAGTCGTTGGAACTTGACACAGAGATGTCCTGTGCAAGGATTGCAGAAGAGGACAGGATAATTAATACATCTATTCAATCCATTGGGCAGCAAGGCTGTCCATTCTTGAATCAATAAATTGTAAATAAGAATATGGAATTAATTGAATCATGAGAAAAAGAAACATTGCAGATTGATAATTGTTCACTATTGCCCAAATGATAATTGAAACTTACATATGAAATTTCTTTTTTCTTGTAGACAAATGTCTGCATAATCATATGCCTCTGTCTGGAGAATTGAATATGAAACAAAAACAGTTTCCCCAGAAAAGAAGAAATTTAAGGATACTTTTAATGTCACATATTCCTTTTCACTCCAAACTAATAAAATTTTGCCTTCATTGTTTCATACCTTCATATTCATTATCCTCTCAACACATATTCTAAACTTAAAGATTCAATATTATCCACTGGTTTGTCAATACCTTTGTTCACAAAATGTGTAATAATATGATATCCATGGCAGTTATCTTTTGCAGGAAATGGGTGGAAGCATAAGACCTGTGAAACAAATATGCATGAATCAACTTTACTAAAGAAATAATTCCCAGATAAATGTTAAATGTGGCCTGTTGGTGTGTCTGTGAGGAGAATTTCTAAAATGTTTATATTGTGTCAGTAGGCTGAAATGGCATAGGAAAGTAATTCTTTTCATTTT
This sequence comes from Rhombomys opimus, assembly GCA_010120015.1. Taxonomy (NCBI): domain Eukaryota; kingdom Metazoa; phylum Chordata; class Mammalia; order Rodentia; family Muridae; genus Rhombomys; species Rhombomys opimus. The sequence continues at coordinate 203,870 of REGO01001094.1, read as the reverse complement.
TACATTAAAACTTCTATCTTTTTCCTGAGTATCTTGATGTTAGAAATGTCAAGTTACGAGTTACATACTTGCAAGTAGGTGCATTCCCTCCCTCCAACTGTCAATTTTCTGACTTTAGTTAAAATACAACACTGGCTTTACCAGATACCCTGCTTGTAGCTGGCACGTAACTGTGACTTCTCAGTCTTCATAGTAATATAAGCTAGTTATCATGAAAACCTTCTCAAAAACACACCTCAAAAATTAATCAGAACATTTGTACACATGTGTAAACAGATGTATGTATACTGCGTGTATGCCTGTGTGCACACAATGTATGTATACTGTATGTATGTATGTGTGTGATAATAATAATTGTTACCTTTACAGAATCTAGAATCACCTGAGAAGTTGCCTTTCTTTCTTTCTTCCTTTCTTCCTTTCTTCCTTTCTTCCTTTCTTCCTTTCCATCATCCTATCTTAGCATCTCAAGCACCTGGGATTATAGGGCTGCATCAATCATATGAGTAAACCTGGTTCATTCTTAATATAGGAAAATTTTGAGGGATTTCTAATTCATATTTATACTACATGTTTTGTTTTTTTTTTTTGTTTGCCCTTGTGTTCTCTTTATTGAAATATAATTTATAAAATAGAGCTAGTTTTGCTTAATTTTGAAGTTGGATACTGAGCTACCATGGGCTACATCCAAGCAGGGATTCTAGGTTATATACATAAATGGTCCTTGGTTGGAGAAAAAGTCTCATAAAAGACCCCTGTGCCCAAATATTTTTGGTCCTTGTGGAGCTCCTGTCCTCTCCAGGTCATACTAACTCCCCCTTCTTTTATATGATTCCCTGCACTCTGTCCAAGGTTTGGTTATGAGTCACAGCATCTGTTTTGATACACTGTTGGGTAGAGTCTTTCAGAGGTCTTCTGTGGTAGGCTCCTGTCCTGTTTCTTGTTTTCTCCTACTTCCAATGTCCATCTCATTTGTCTTGCTAAGTGAGGATTGATCATCTTACCCCGGGTCCTCTTTCTTGTTCAGCTTCCTTTAGGTGTACAGGTTTTAGTATGTTTACCTTATCTTATAGGTCTAGTACCCACTTATAAGTGAATAAATACCACATGAGTCTTTCTGCTCCTGGGATACCTAACTTAGGATGATCTTTTCTAGATTCCACCATTTGCCTGCAAATTTCATGATTTCCTTATTTTTAACTATTACAATAAAGCTGCTATGAACATAGCTGAGCAAGTGTCCTTGTTGTATGGTAGAGCAACATTTGGGTATATGCCCAGGAGTGGTATATCTCCATTTTGAGTTAGAGCTGTTTCCAGTTTAAATTACTCTGATATTAGATTTTACAACTTCACAAATTTTTTCTTCAGTCTAAAATTTTGTTTTATAATTTTATTTTTTACATTAATCATGTTATTTACTTTGTATCCCAGCTGTCAGGACTGACTATTTCTAACATGAACTCAATGGCTTTCTCTTTGACCCCCCCCCCCCAATGGAGGAGCAGCCTTGCTAGGCCACAGAGGAGGACATTGCAGCCAGTCCTGAAGATACCTGATAAGCTAGGGTCAGATGGAAGGGGAGAAGGACCTCCCCTATCAATGGACTTGGAAAGGGGCAGGGAGGAGATGAGGGAGGGAGGGTAAGAATGGGAAGGAATGAAGGAGGGACATGAAGGGGCAACATCAAGAACAAATCGGGCACAGGGACTGATGTATCAACTGAGGACCATTCATGGATAGGACTGAGGCCCCTGCTCAGCTGTAGCTGCTGGACAGCTCAGTCTCCATGCAGGTTCCCTACTAAGGGGAATAGGGCTTATCTCTGACATAGACTCTGTTGTCAACTCCTGGGTCACTTTCACGTGGTGGGGTGATCTTGCCAAAATGAGAAGAAGAGCATACAGTGAATGCTGATGAGACTTGATAGGCTGGGGTCTTTTGGTAAGGGAGGAGGGTTTCCCCTTTCTGAGGACTATGATAGGGAGTTAAGTGGGAAGCGGGTGGGATGGTGGGACCGGGATGGGAAAGGGAGGGTATGACAGGGATATGTAGTCAATAAATTAAAAAATGTAAATAAAAATATAAAAATAAAAATAAGGAGAAAATTTAATTTCAGCTTTTCAAACTGCCATTTAAGTGGAATACTTTTTTTAAAATTTCTGTTGTTATTTTTAGTAATTTACTAATTTTACTTACTGTTTCTTGGTCTGTTGCTTTTGCTATTTGATCGTATTTTGTCCCTAAGATGTGCAGAATTTGTAAATAGGCTTTAGCTGAGTGGTTTTGGGACTCCTAACCCTGGGAGCAGGTGAATCTCTGACTCTGTTGCCTGCTCTTGGGACTCTTCCCAATAGTTTTCTTTGTCCAGTCTCAATATGAAGGATTTTGACTTGTCTTTTTCTTTTATTTTTTTCTTTTCATTTTTTTAGCACTCTGTATGGTTTAATATCAGACCAAACACATTTTTGTTTTAAAATGTTTAGAAGACATATGCATAAAAAGTAAGTCACATAGAATACTACAACACCAAAATAAATACTATTAAATTTCTGCAAACAAGCATTTTAGAAACAGAAATAGGATATATATATACATATATATATGTATATATATATGTATGTATGTATACATATTGTGTATGTATATATTGTAATAAATTGCTATTATGTATAGCAACTTCAATATACACTCTACCCAGCACTGTATCGAAGCAGATGCTGAGGCTCACAGCCAAACTTTGGGCAGAGTACAAGGAATCTTATGAAACAAGGGGGTGATAGAAAGACCTGGAGGAGACAGGAGCTCCACAAGGAGAGCAACAGAACCAAGAAATCTGGGCCCAATGGTCCTTTCTGAGACTGATATTTCAACCAAGGACCATGCATGGAGATAACCTAGAACCCCTGCACAGATGTAGCCCATGGCAACTCAGTCTCCAAGTAGGTTCCCTAGTAGTCAGGAGAAGGACTGTCTCTGACATGAACTAAGTGGCTGTTTCTTTGATCACCTCCTCCTGATGGAGGAGCAGCCCTACCAAGCCATAGAAAAGAACAATACAGCTGATGATACCTGATAAGCTAGGGTCAGATGGAAGGGAAGGAGGATCTCCCCCATCAGTGGACTTGGAGAGGGTCATGGGAGGAGATGAGAGAGGGAGGGAGAGATTGGGAGGGAATGACAGAGGGTGCTAAAGCTGGGATACAAAGCGAATAAACGTAATTAATATAAAAATTAAAATTAAAAACAAAAAAATATGCAAGTAAAGCCAATAAAATATTGCATATGTGACATAGTTCTAAAACCATCATACCATCCTTAACAGAATTCCTAGATATAGACCTTTCTCTATTTACTTTTCTGTCATTTATCATGTATTTTTTCATTTATTATACAGTTTTATTATACAGTTTAGATACTGAATAAGTTCAAGCTTTCTGTCCTGTTTGGTTGATATCTCTTGGGAACCTGCTCTTTTCTAAAATGGAAAATGAGGGGAAGTGGGTCTGAGGAAAGAGAAGATGACGGGGAACTTGGAGGCGTGGATGGACGGAAAACTATGGTCAAAATCTCTTTTATGAGAAAAGAATATATTTACAGTAAAAATTTAATAAACAAAAATACTGGATTTTTTTCACTCTTATTATTTTTAAAGATCCTATAAATATTTTAATAAGAATTTATCTAAATTGGGCAGTACTGCCCAGCAAGTAGAGTGTGACTGAGAAAAGCAAGTGAGAATTTCGCCAATTTCTATTTATTTAGTCTAGTTTTTGAGACAGAAGTCTTGATGTAGCCCAAGCTTCCTACACCTCGTCATGCAGCTTACTGTTGCATTAAAACTCGGAGTGTAGGTCTTCCAAGAATAACCCTGCTAGAAACTACTTTTTACTTGACATTTTATGAACAACATCAATAAAACATATTCTGGTTATGAATTTAAACTCTAGGCTTGGAACGACTGAAGTTTTTTAATAATGCAGTTTTTTGGGTTGTCAGTATGCCCTGCTCTATGTATGAAATATAGTGTAGATTGTAGATGTTTTATATAGTAATATTATGTAGCCCATATTATTATACATTAATGTATTAATGATTGTGTTTTTAATATCATTTTATTGTATATCCTGAGACTTGAACAAATTTAGAATTTTTTTGAGATGCATTATTCTACTAAGAAATGTGAATAATGTTGCTTTTGAATTAACATTTGTATGTGGCAAATGTCCATTCATTACTGTATTCATCTGTCACTGTGTGGCCTTTATCACATAAAAGCGTAGTTTATCAAGAACTTCAATATTTAAAATGTAAACAAATTTTAATTAGATATATTTAATAATATCTTACTGTTACAGTAACAGTTTGATATGTAATTTAATATTGTTTCCATTTTACATTTATAATTCCATTTTGTAGCTATTAACCAAAAAGGGTACAAATTTAATTGGCTAAGAATAATATAAAGTAATTTTTTAAAAAGTGGTCTAATAAAAGTTTTGATTTAGTGAGCAGATTTTAAAAATACTAAAAGAGATGCTTTTAAATAAACCATATTATCTTTTAATCAAAATAGGTTTATTATGTTCTAAAATATATTTAAACTAATATGTACAGAAAATTTCTAAGCACATGAAAAATGTCATATAATTTCTAGTCTTGATGAGACCTGATAGGATAGGGTCAGATGGAAGGGGAGGAGGACCTTCCCTATCAGTGGACTTGATGAAAAACATGGGAGGTGATGACAGTGGAATTGGGAGGGAATGAGGGAAAGGGCTACAGCTGTGCTACAAAGTGAATAAAATGTAATTAATATAAAAAATAAAAAAGTAAAAAAATTAATTCATAAGGCTAATTATTGCTTCTAGATATGTTTTGACTAGTTCTATACTGATAACAAGTATATGTCTTAACTGGTTTGTGATAGCTTTTACTGTTGTATATGTTGTTGATAACTGTAAATTTAATAACATATATCTCAAAAAAGAAAAATGTATTAATAAACTATGTTTAATTTATTAATTAGGTTTTTGGAAGTAATAAAATGTCAGGTATAGCATATGCCACAATGTTTTAAAATAGATTATTAATTTAAAAGGAACATTTCAATTTACTTAATTAAAAGGCAATGGCTCATGTTCTTTCAATTCTTTTGCAGTTTGTGAATGGTTAGTATGCTTGTCCCATTGAAATTGTATTTCACTTTGTTATTTTTTTTAATTCATATGTTCTAGTTCACTGAAGATTAAAGCTAAGTAAACATTCAATTGAAGTGTTTCTCTTGTTGTCGTGGGAGTCTCCCTTTTATTTTATTTTATTTTTTTACATCATTACAATTTTTTGAGGTTGTGGGTTGATGGTTCCTTGACATTGATATTTCTTTTTTTTTCTTTTCTTTTTTTCTTATCAGTTACATTTTATTAACTGTATCCCACTCCCTCATTCCCTCCCAATCCCACCCTCCCTCCCTCATCTCCACCGTGCCCCTTTCCAAGTCCACTGATGGGGGGGACCTGCTTCCCATTCATCCGATCCTGTTTTATCAAGTATCTTCAGGACTGGCTTCAAAGCCCTCCTCTGTGGCCTAACAGGACTGCTCCTCCCTTGGGGGGTGGGGAGGTCAAAGAGCCAGTCATTGTGTTCCTGTTAGAAATAGTCCTTGTTCCCCTCACTATGGGAAACCAATTGGTTACTGAGCTACCACAGGCTACATCTGAGCAGAGGTTCTAGGTTATATCCATACATGGTCCTTGGTTGAATGTAAGTCTCAGAAAAGACCCTCTGCCCAAATATATTTGGTCCTTGTGGAGTTCCTATCCTTTCCTCTTCATACTAACTCCCCTTCTTTCATATGATTCCCTGTACTCTGCCAAAGGTTTGGTCATGAGTCTTTGTATCTGCTTTGAAAACAGTGCTAGTTAGAGACTTTCAGATGCGCTCAGTAGACTCCTGTCATATGTTCAATGCACATCCCATCTGTCTTTCTAAAGGAGGATTGATCATCTTACCCCATGTCTGCTCTCTTGATTATCTTTTTTAGGTGTATAGATTTCATTAAGTTTATCATATTTTATAGGTCTATATAAGTGAGTATATACTGTGGTGTTTGTCTTTCTCTTTCTGGGATATTTCACTCAGAATGATCTTTTCTAGATCCCACCATTTGCCTGCAAATTTCATGATTTCCTCCTTTTTGATTGCTGAGTAGTATTCCATTGTGTAAAAATACCACAATTTCTGTACCCATTTGTCGGGAGCCATGACTCAGCGGCCTGCTTTGATATTTAAATCTCGGCGGAGAGATGGCTATTAGGAGGCCTTTACTAATGGCAGAGGAGAACTTGCAAGTCCCATCTCCTTTTGTTTGTGACAGCAGGTGGGATAGCTTGTGAGGGTGACACCTCTTCCTCAGGTTCCTTGTGCAAATTAACCTACTGTTCTGAATGTTTTGTTGGAAAAAGGTAACTCCTCAATAAATAAAGTGGTCAGAAGGCTAGAGGCAGAGGAAGCAGGCAGAGTCTTGAGACTGGCTGCTGGCACTGCTTGCTGCAGCAGTCTGCCTTTTGCTATGGCTGTCGAGCCTGGACCTTTAAAAAGTTTTCTGTGTGCTGTGTGTTTATTTTATTAATTTTAATCCTCACTCCCAACTCAAGAACCGTTCGACTCTGCCCGGCTGGCCCTGGCACCCATTCTTCCGTTGATGGACATCTGGGTTGTTTCTAGGTTCTGACTATTACAAATAAAGTTGCTATAAACATGGTTGAGCAAGTATCCCTTTTGTGTACTTGAGCAAACTTTGGGTATATACCTAGCAGTGGTATAGCTGGGTCTTGAGGAAGCACTATTCCTAATTGTCTTAGAAAGCACGAGATAGCTTTCCAGAGTGGTTGTACCAGTTTACATTCCCACCAGCAGTGGAGGAGGGTTCCCCTTTCTCCACAACCTCTCCAGCATGTGTTGTCACTTGAGTTTTTCATCTTGGCCATTCTGATGGGTGTAAGTTGAAATCAGGGTCCTTTTGCTTTGCATTTCCCTGATGGCTAATGAGGTTGAGCATTTCTTTAAGTGTTTCTCTGCCATTCGATATTCCTCTGTCAAGAATTATCTGTTTAGCTCTGCTCCCCATTTTTTAATTGGGTTACTTGGTTTGCTGCTTTTCAGCTTCTTTAGTTCTTTGTACATACTGGATATTAGTCCTCTGTCAGATAAAGGGTTAGTGAAGATTCTTTCCCAATCTGTAGGCAGTCGTTTTGTTTTGATGACAGTGTCCTTTGCTTTACAGAAACTTTTCAGTTTCATGAGGTCCCATGTATTGATTGTTGCTCTTAGAGCCTGTGCTGTTGGTGTTCTGTTCAGGAAGTTGTCTCCTGTGCCAATGAGTTCTAGGCTGTTCCCCACTTTTTCTTCTAACAGCTTTAGAGTATCTGGTTTTATGCTGAGGTCTTTGATCCACTTGGACTTTAGTTTTGTGCAGGGTGATAAATATAGATCTATTTTCATTTTTCTGCATGTAGACATCCAGTTGGACCAGCACTATTTGTTGAAGATGCTGTCTTTTTTCCATTGAATGGTTTTGGCTTCTTTGTCAAAAATCGAGTATTCATAGGTGTGTGGGTTTATGTCTGGGTCTTCTATGCGGTTCCATTGATCTTCCTTTCTGTTTTTATGCCAATACCATGCAGTTTTTATTACTATTGCTAACTCTCTCCTTTTTATGGAGGAAAATTATATATTAATTAACCAGCTGGCCTCAGTATAGATGTTCCTAATCTTGTTGGCAACATCCAGAGCATCATGATATGCCTTCTCCTCTCCATCAGGCCTTATCAGGTATTAACTTTGGCCATATAAATGTCACAGAGCTTCTTCACTGCCTGTTTGACCTGGTGATTGTTAGCCTTGGCATCCACAATGAACACAAGTGTGTTGTCCTCTATTTTCTTCATGGCTGACTCGGTGGTCAGTGGAAATTCGATGATGGCATAGTGGTCAAGCTTGTTTATCTTGGGTGCACTCTTTCAACGGCATTTGGCTGCCTCCAGAACCGTAGGGTCTGGGGCTGCTGGAAGGTGGGTGAAGTGTGGATCTTCTTTTTGCGTCTCTGGATGCCTTTCAGCACTGCCTTCTTAGCTTTCAAGGCTTTTGCTTTGGCTTTAGCTTTGGGAGGGGCAGGAGCTTCCTTCTTTGTTCTCAGTGTCATCTTCGTGTAACTGTTTCTTAACTCAGTCTAAAAAAGTGCTCATCACTGCTTCTGTGCTTGGGTGATAAATGGAAAGACAGGAAATAATAATTATCAGAGGATTCTGGTTTTGGCCAATTTGGGGAGATCTCCTTGAGGACTTTGTGAATTTAGTCGGGCATACTTGTGGTATGGAGAATGCAGCCAAAGGTTATTTGATTTATATCATCAAAGTCTATGACATTCTACCTACTGGATGTTACTTTCATTTCTATCCTTTCTACAAAGTTGTATAAATTTTATTGTTTCAGAGACATCCAAATTGGCACATTTCTTAATTAAGGGGACCAGAGAAAGCACATAAAATCTTACTTTTTAATTTACTAAATCGAAAATAGATTTATTTCATATATCAGATTCTTATTACATTTTTGTTTCCTCAAAACTTCACAGATCTTCCCAATTTCTCCTCTTACCAAAATCTACATCTTTTCTTTCTCTCTTTAATTGGGATAAAAACAGTCATTTAAAAATAATAATAAAATAAGATAAACACAAAGAAACAAACAAGAATAGAATAAAACAAACAGAAAAAAAGAATGAAAACAAAAGCACAAGGAATACATTCAGATGCTGAGACATACACACTCTCACAGAGATGCACCATAGAAAGTACTAGAAAAATGAGCAAAAGATCTAAGAGATGCCTGTATAAAGCATTCTTTCTCTCTCTCTCTCTCTCTCTCTCTCTCTCTCTCTCTCTCTCTCTCTCTCTCCCTTGCTCTCTCTCCCTCACATACACACAAGAAAACAAAATAAAACACCTCCAAAAACACCACTGAGATTGTATTATGTTGCTCATCTACTGCTGGTATGAAACCTGTCCTAAGGTGTGGTTTGAATGCCCAGTGAGACTCTGCTAGAGAAAAGTAATTTTTAGTTTTCAAATCTCAACATACTGGAGCTAACCAGTTTAAAGCAGGGAATACTGAGGGTTGCTTCAGTGTTCACTGCTCTCTGTAGCAGTCACAGGTAACCACTGTATCCATAAAATAACTAGGAAGGGCAACCTTCCCACAGCTGGAGGGGATACAAGCATAGAGTCTCAAAAATTCCAGTCCCCATTAGAAGGTAATGGAAAACACAAAGGTTTAAAGTCAGAGGTGAATTAGAGGCTACCCAAAGCAGCTGTGTTCTCTGCAGACTTGGAGGACTGATAAAACAGTCTTTAAGATTCAAAAGGAAAGTGAATATACAAAGAATGTCTATGGGTGTGTACAGCGCAAAAAGGATCCAGCCAGTCCCTGTGAGAAAGTGATGATGCCTCTTAGACTTGTAAATGACTGTTTTTCAAAATTCTGGACAAAGTTGTGTGGTCAGCCACAAGACAAGTTTTACTTTAAATAAAATATTTCTGCATTTCAAGTTCAAGAAATTATTTATAAAGATCCAAGAAGGCAGGAGTTCTGCACAGTCTGCTAGTACAGGTAAAATCGAATAGAAAACACAAACTCTTCAGAAACAACTTCTCTTTGCTAAACTCACTTTGCAGGATAGGGATCAAGCTACCTTTCACAACCAAAACTGAAGAAACTGCTACATTTCAGTTTTCAGTGTGAGTAATTACGGTAATAACAGCTACACGAGGTCACTAAATAGCAATTTGAAGCATTCATCTTGAAGTACTTGTTGGTATATGAGAAAATATGAGAGAAGCAGAAAGATATGCATGGTATATATTCACTTATAAGTAAATATTGGCCATATAATATAGGATAAGCATGCTAAAATCTATAGACCTAAAGAAGCTGAACAACAAGGAGGACCCTAGGGAATATGCTTAATTCTCATTCAGAAGGGAAAACAGGATAGACACCAGAAGTGGTAGAAGAGAGGGACTAGGACTGGAGTCTATCACAGATGTCCTCTAAAAGACTCCACCTGGCAGAGGATCTAAGCATATGCAGAGACTCAGCCAAATGTTGCATAGAGCCCAGGGAGCTTTATGGAAGAACGGGGATCTAGAAGGACCAGGAGGAGACAGGAGCCCCAAAAAGCTGGGTCCAGGGTCACTGCAGAGACTGTTGTATCGACCAGAGACCTTGCATAGAGAGGACCTAGACCCTCTACTCAAATGTAGCCCATTAGAAATCAGATCAATCTTCATGTGGGTTGTCTAGTAAGAGAAGAGACAGTCTCTGACATGAACTCAGTTGCCTGCTCCTTGATCACTTCTCCCTGGTGGGGCAATCTAGCCACCCCACAGAGGAAGAGGATCCAGGAAGTCCTGATGAGACCTGATAGGCTAGGGTCAGACAGTAGGGGAGGTGAACTTCCCCTATCACTGGACTTGAGAAGAGAAGAGGGATAGGGGACTTTGGAGGAGATGAGAGAGGGGACTACAACTGGGATATAAATTGAATAAACTGTAAATAATAATAATAAATAATGACATATTCTGGTAGAATTCAGCCATATGGCTGAGCGTATATTAACATAAGAAAGAAAGAAAGAAAGAAAGAAAGAAAGAAAGAAAGAAAGAAAGAAAGAAAGAAAGAAAGAAAGAAAGGAAGGAAGGAAGGAAGAAATAAAGAAACAAAGAAAGGTATCAATTGGTGTTGGATTGAGAATGATTCCTTACAAACGGAAAGAAAATTTGATTTATTTTGTAACTAGTCCTTTAAAAGTTATCATAGTTAAATTTATTCAATCTATAGCAATGTTTCTCAACCTGTGGGTCATAAACAGAGAACTCTCAGCAGAGGAATATCAAACAGTAGAGAAAACACTTAAAGAAATGCTCAGCTTCCTTAGTCATCAGAGAAGTCAAATCAAAACCACTCTGAGATTCTGTCTCTCACTTATTTAACAGTGCCCAGATTTGAATCCCTTTGGTAATTATTAGTTCCCTCAAGAAGAAACTTCTTCAGCGAGGTTTGAGCAATATTATATTCTATGGATATAGCTATATGTCATGAAGATTCACTTTTTGCTATGTTTCTTCAGCCAAATAATGTTCTTTTAAACATTTTATTAATTCTATGATAAATTCATGCAATATATTTTTATCTTCCCCAGTGATCCCTAAGCCTAGAGGGGAGAGCTGTGGTAAAGACTTTCCATTTAGGGCTGATCTCTCTGAAGTCCTACATCTGTTAGTGGACTAAATGTGAATCTCTGCATTAATTGCATTCTATCGAAGGATGATATTCTCTAATGAGAATTGAAAGGTGCACTGATCTATATGTAGAACAATGTCATTAGAAATCAATTAATTCAATAAAACAATTACTATTTCTATTTAGCAGCACAATAGTCACAGGTTCTCTTCAAGGCCCTATGACATGCTGAGATCCCAGTCCTTGTTAACAATGTTAAGTACGGGTTTCCTCTCAAGAAACAAGTCGTAAAACCAACCAAAAATGATCGTTTACTCATTAACATTCATACTCCTATTGTACCTGTATTCCTACCTTTCCAGATGAGTTGTTATTATAGACCATAAAATTTATATCTGGGTGAGACTGATAAAAACAGCAGGCTAAGACACAGTAGCATTTTATAAATTGATTAAAACATATATCAGAAGGTTTATAAACTTGCTGGGCAAAATTGTAGAGCTCTCTTATTCAGTGACAATTTCGTAAAAAAAAAAAAAAAAGACAATGGGCGAAAAATAAATCTTTCAATGATTTAGACATATAGACTGGCATTAAAGAAATGCATGTGAGTGCTAAAAGGGAAAATTCCAAGTTAACTTTGAGGGAGAGAGTTCCAGAGTTTAGAGAAATTTTAATACAGCATCATGGCTACTTTGGCAAAGTATCACACCCTATGACCTAGTTCTATCTACTACACTAGATACATCACTTTTCTGTTTTCTTCTCAACTTAGTTCAGTAACATTGTTACGTGTTTTCATGCAATGCTGTGCTTTGACTTTCTGTTCTTACCTTGGAAACACGTTCATGTGCTCTCCTCTACTACACTAGATACATCACTTTTGTGTTTTCCCTCATGGTTAGGCTTGAAGGCTAGATTTATGGAGGCAAGACGCTTCCAGACCTAGGCCTAAGGATAGTTAGATAGAAACACTCTGGGCTCAGCCCAAGTCATGTATTCATAAAGCTTGGGTATGGCTCCCATCTCATACATTCATCTGAGGAAATGAAAACAGCACGTACACCCATGCAGTTCATATACTATTAAATTAATTATATCAATTATACAAGTTATTCTGGGTGGTTTGCTAAGCCCCTTCGGAGTGGTAATGCTGACCATCTACTCTGGAATGTAGAAAGTGCTGAATAGAAATAAAATTAAAAAAAAAAAAAAAAGAAATTAAACCCTAAAGCCCTTCATTCTGTAGAGTACTTAAAAAGTTAACAGAAAGTCATAGAGAATCTCAAATTTTACCTATCTGCTGGAAGTCAAATATGTATGAAATTACATATCTCCATTTCTTAGCACTGACTTTTTAGGAGAATAAATGTGGATCGTATCAACACAAGTGATTCACACTTAGATATACACACTTAGATATACACTTGGTCATTAAAATATTGGTATTTATTGTACAATTAGTTTTTATCACATTTATTTATTTACTATTTGTTTATTCATTTATTTATTTACTCACTTACATATTTGTCAGGGTGTTTGGAAGATACAGGTATGCCATGGTAGATGTGTGGAGCTCAGAGAACAACTCGTGGAAATTTGTTCTCTTCTTCCAAATGTGGTTCCCAGAGATCAAACTCAGGTAATCAGTTTTGGCTGTATCTTTCTTTCCCCACTTAGACATCTTGGTGACCTCTTATTTCAGCTTTGCCATTAGGAACCCACGACAAGGTTAACACTCTTAAACTTCCCGAAACTTTGAAAATCTTCATGTCAGCTTAAGTTTAAGCATTCCGTAGAATAAGCATTGTTTCCCAACCAACGATAAGAAAACGTGAATTTAGGCACTTGAAGTGCTCTAGGAATGCCTTGAGGAGAGAAGCTCTCTTAGAGATATGTATGTGATGTAAACATGAATATTTATGTTCTACTATAGAGTTAGTAAAGATCATTTAATTTGGGAAATGATTCAGTTAATACTAAAATTAATGAGATAGCACCCATTAATTTTGAAATTGTAAACAAAGCCAAAATAATTTACACAAAAAAGGCACATATCCATAATTTTTTTTTAAGACAGGGACCTAAGTAAAGCATAGAACGTCTCTAGAAAAATTTCAGAGAAATTAATATTCTTTTATTTTACCAATTTGCAACTTTCAACACGAATGTGAAAATAGTAAATGTATAAGTTATGTGATAATTTAATGTAATTTACCAATAATATATTTCTCCATAGAATAAAACACTAAAGCTAAAAGAAGGGCACTATCAATCCCTACCAAACTGTCAGACTACTATTTATCTATATTTTTGTCTGCCCATACTGCATTGATTTGACCACAGCTTTGTAGAAGCAAACATTAGAAAACTTTCCTCTCCTAATTAAATTAGATTTTCCACATTTGCCCCTACATGGGCCATCACCACAAAAGTAGATTATAAGCTCACAAACTAATTGTCATACAGATAATAAAAAAATAAAGACTGAAGTTGAGATCAACATATTTTAAATTTCAGAGTAATAAACATAAAGGAAAAATAATAATATTTAATACTTAATAATAATTAGACAGAGTATATGTTAGTATATAGGTATACTTTTTCTTCTTTAGGTAAATGCTCATTTTATAATTGTAATGTGAAATCCACAATTACAGACTGATTATATCAATACAAATTTTTGCTAACTGCAGTTAAAACTATTTTTTCCAGCTCATTTATCTTATTGAAAAAATAAAATAAATATTCATACTAAAATTTGATGTTTCTGTTTATGACATATGAGCAAAGCTTATTAAACCACTTTTCTATTATTTAGATTTGAATAATTATTCAATACCAATTATCCAAATTTAGAAGAGTTGACCAACTCTTCTCAATTGAAAATAGAACCAGAGTCAACATATTTAATAAGATGTGAAAAATGTAATAAAATGACTAGAATTTTAAACACAGAACAACAGGTAGCTATATAAAAAGGCATTGTCCATCTTTATCAATGTTAAAAGTTTCAACCAAGGACTATTCGTGGAGATAACCTAGAACCCCTGCACAGAGGTAGCCAGTGACAGCTCAGTCTCCAAAGGGCATAATAGTAAAGGGAACAGGGGCTGTCTCTGACATGAACTCAGTGGCTGGTTCTTTGATCATCTCCCCGTGAGTGGGGGAACAGCCTTACCAGGCCACAGAGGAGGACAATACAGCCACTCCTGATGAGATGATAGATTAGGGTCAGATGGAAGGAGAGGAAATCCTCCACTAGCAGTGGACTGGGGGAGGGGCATGGGAGGAGATGAGGGAGGGAGGGCAGGATTGGGAGAGGACAAGGGTGGGGTTACAGCTGGGATACAAAGTGAATAAATTGTAATAAATAAAAATTATATTTAAAAAACTTCATGCATGTAATTCCATTTTAATTCTGGGTAACAAATAAACTAATGATAAACCAATAATCCTTTATTACTTTGATTATCCATTTGCCTCTTACCTCACTTTTAACTTTCTTGTACTATTGATTAAATCCAAACTGTAATAAATGCATATTACAGTTGCCTTTATATAGCAATACCCTTTGGAAATCATCAGAGTATGCAAATGTCTGCAAATGTAAAGGGGATTGTTTTCACAATCTAGTGTCTCTGTTGCAGGGTCACTGGGGAGTGAGCGATATAACTATGTGGCAGGTGTGTCCTACAGACAGGTGTGTGGATTCCTACCAGTGTAGAGAGATTGTCTCTATCCACTCTGATGCTGGAGCAAGTGGGAGGCAGGTTTGTGTTGGATTAAAATTCTTCAGGGTCTTAATAATCTACATTTGATATAAAGTGGTGGAGAAGAGATGATAATGCTTTCTTACATTAAAAATATGGAATTTAGTTTTGTGGAAATGCATGGAGTTAGCACTCAAATGTTTCACAGAGAAAATTAACCAAATTTTACAGGGATTTTTCATACTGAGGAAATCTTGTTCTTATAAATCCTGGATAGCAAATAGAAAGCTCCTTCATAATAAAGGAAAATAGTATTTTTGACATTTTTTAAAGGGCATGTTTTTGGCTTGAAGAAATAACCATTATGAATGAGTTTTGTTTATTTTTTCCCTTTAAAAAAATTCAACCTTTAACTTATAAATCCTGAGAAAGAAAAATAAAACATTCAAATTCAAATAGAATTCATAGAAAACTCTGAGTGATTTAAGGTAGAGTAGCAGGCCAAATAGGAGATATGAAACTGTCTTTTCTGGGAGACATATAGTATGACAGCTGCAGAAACAATAGAGACATTGTAGAGTACAAAATAGAATACAAAAACTCTTCACAGTATACATAATTGTACTGTATATACAATTAATGTTATATTTCTTCTTCCAAAATTTATGGTAACTTTATAAAACCCCACAATTTGTCTCATAATTTTCCAATGGAGTTGTTAATAAGAAAAAAAATGATGTTCTCTTTCTTTGTTTGGTCTTTGTGAAGTTTAGATATCAAGGAGTCTGTGGGCTCATAGAATGAGGTTGGTAATGTTTCCTGTTTCTGTTTGGTGGAATAGTTTAAAGATTATTGGTATTAGCTCTTCTTTGAAGGTCTGGTAGAAATCTGCACTGAAACTATTTGCCATGGGCTTTT
>REGO01001094.1:166837-187928 GCA_010120015.1 Rhombomys opimus | reverse complement strand
AAAAAAAAAAAAAAAAAAAAAAAAAAAAAAAAAAAAAAAAAAAAAAAAAAAAAAAAAAACCTCAAGGAAAAACGCAGAAGATGTGCAGAAAGGGGAACTCTCCTCCATTGCTGGTGGGAGTGTAAACTTACACAGTCACTATGGAGATCGATCTGATACTTTCTTAGAAAATTAGGAATAGTGCTTTCTCAAGGTGCAGCTATACTATTATTGGGCACATACCCAAAAGATGCTCAACCATACAACAAGGACATTTGTCCAACTATGTTCATAGCAACTTTATTCATAATAGCCAGAATCTGGAAACAATCTGGGTGTCCCTCAACTGAAGAATGGATGCAGAAATTGTGCTACATTTACTACTCGGCAATTAAAAACAAGGAAATCATGATATTTGCAGGCAAATGGATGTAATTAAAAAGATCATCCTGAGTGAGGTAACCCAGAAGCTAAAAGACATGCATAATATATGCTTACTTATAAGTGGATATTAGCCATATAATATAGGATAAATATATTAAATCTATAGTCCTAAAGAAACTAAACAAGGAGGACCCTAGTGAAGGTTCTTAATCCTCAGTCAGAAGGGCAAACTGTGTAGACATAGTAAGTAGGAGAAGACAGGGAACAAGACAGGAACCTTCCACAAAGACCTCTGAAAGACTATCCAGGAGAGTATCACAGCAGATGCTACAACTAATAGAAAACCTTTGGACAGAGTACAGGGAATCTTATGAAAGAAGGAGGAGATAGGAGATAAAAAGACCTGGAGGGAACAGGAGCCCCACATGGAGACCGACAGAGCCAAAAATTATGGGCCCACAGGGTCCTGCAGAGACTAATGAAACAACCAAGGACCACACATGAAGAAGACTCAGACCTCTACCCCCCCTTGCTGGGATTAGGCAGGTCAGTCTTCATGTGGGTTCCTAGTAAGGGTAGCAGGGACTGTATCTTATGTGGTCTCTGTTGCTTAACTTTTTAATCACTCCCCCCTAGTAGGAAGGTCAAGTTGTAGGCAGTCCTCATGAATCTTGATAATCTGGGGTCAGATAGTAAGGAAAGAGGGCTTCCCCTTTCTGAGAAAGAGGGGTGGGTAATAGTGGGAAAGAGGGAGTGAGGGTGGGACTTGGAGGAGATGAGCGAGGGGGCTACAATCTGGATGTAAAGTGAATAAATTATAAAATATAAATTTAAGTTAAAGAAATGAAGACTATAACCACTATTAAAAAATTTTAAAAAGTAAAACAAAACAACAACAACAAAACAGTGCTTCAGTGAGGCACATAGATCAGTTTATTACTGCTAACCAAGATTATGACTGAAAACTCTTGTAACATTTTCAATCAAAGGCTTATTCAATGCAATTTCTTTTTTTCTGCAGTCTTCCTGGTGATTAAGTAACAGATTATAAGGCAGCCAAGCAGAAATTTAGATAAACCATAGTAGACTTAAAACACCCTGAATTAATCTGTATATCACAGGAAAACTTTTGCTACTAGAGAGAAAAAAAGATCTCTCAGAGTTTTCTGGTGACTCAAGGATTAGCCCTTTAGAAATGCATCTCACTGGAAAAAGCAGAGGCCAGGCTCACAGCTTCTGGAAGACTACAGCTTGACATTCTGGAAACATGGTGTACTTTTTCTCAAGCAGTTTTCAGCAGCGACACTCACCTCATTTAAACAAACATGAGGTTTGACCTAGAATGTCAGAGGAAATCTCGCAGGACTGACAACCCTACTTTGTAAAACTTGAAAAGAGAAACAAAGCTTTGAGCTCTCCCGCTTAGAAAATTAACGAGTGATTCATCCTACTCCAGACTGTTAAGGGTTCAGACTTCACTGGGTGCCTTGAATTAAGTGAAAAGATCTTTATTTTAATGTTTAGCATCTTCTGAGTTTAAATAAGTATATTTATAGATCACTAATGGTATTCATATTTTACATATAAATTTGTCTGTCCTGATTATTGCAAAGTATATATATATTTAGAGGCATAGCTACCCTATGAAGAGATAAGGTTTTTTCTTTTGAGTGGCAAATTGACATTGTTTTAGTTTAGTGGCTTATTTTATTTTTAGATAAATCCCACTGTACAAGACAAAATGGCTTCAAACTTATCATCTTCTTCCTTTGGCTTTCCCACAGCTTGGACTATAGATATACACCATCAATAACTCTTAGGGTAATTTTATATGCATTTATTTTTATAATTATAAATATGTTGTAAATGGCCAAAGTTCATTTTCAATAGGCCAACAATAGGTCCACGTAATTGTTATAGCCACTCCTCCTTTATTTGGTTTGAGAGCATTCCAAACACTTCTACAGGTATTTTGAAATGAGCATTTGTATTCAGACATAGTTATCCTACTCTGGCATAGGACTTTAGAAATTTGTTCTGTTTCAGATTTATAGGCAAGATAATTAAATGATAAATAAAGTTATATCAAACAAAAACCCTTATGCTTAGTAAAGAAAATTATAAACAATGTGAAGATATTGAATATGGAATGACAGAAAATGTTTGCAAATTATTCATTCTAGAAGGTATTAGTAATTAGTATCCATTAATTAAAATTTAATGTTATTTACCCCTGTGAACTTTAAGTAATTTATTTCTCAACATTAATATTTATAAACTCATGCTAAAAGTGAGCATCAGTGTCAATATTATTGGCTCTCCATTGTCTTCCAACATAAATTTACATAGATGATCTTAAGGAAAAACAACAATGCTATGAATTTTAAATGTAAACTATTTTAATATATATAAATAAATATAAAATGTATTCTTTTTCTTATAAAACTTCCAGCTTATATGTTCTTAATTATATCTCTTGAACTCTTATAATGTTGATTTATTAATATTTGACTGAACTCTGCTCATTAAGAAATAGATTATCTTATTTTTTATCATGCCTTCTTTCTGACCCCCATAATTTCTCTCTTTGTTTTAAAAATAATAAAAGAGCAAAAGAAGAAAAAAGAAGAAGAGGAGAAGGAGAAAGAGGAAAAGAAAGGGGAGGAGGAGGAAAAGAAAAAGAACAAGTACAAGTACACGAAGAGCAAGCAGAAGAAAAACAAGAAAAATAACAAGAAGACAACATCTTGCCCTATGGAAAGGGGGAGGGAGGAGATGAGGGAGGGAAGGAGGAGATGAGGGAGGGAGGGTGGGATTGGGAGGGAATGAGGAAGGGGGCTATGGCTGGCATACAAAATAAATAACCTGTGATTAATATAAAAAATAAAAATTATATTAAAAAAGAATATATGGGCTTGAATCTCCTTTTGTTTAACAATTATGAGGTTTTTTTTTTAAATAATACTTTGAAATCTCAAAATACTTGCCCTTCAAAAACTAACAGATGTGCATCATTAGAACAACTCCTATTTGTATAACAGACTTTCAGAGAACACATTTTTCTTTTAACTAATTTTCATTACTAATACTTAAACTATGAGGTTTCAACTTTATATGATCCAAATTGTTACCCTTTACCCTTAAGCAATTGCCTTGGCCTAATGTCTTTGCCAGAAGAAGCTTCATGATATTATCCCACATTCCTTTCCATGTCTTGATCTCTCATATATTTGGTATTACAACACAAAAAGAGAGTTAAATTTAGTCATATGTACTTAGTATGAATTGGTGATTTTGTTTTGTTTTGGTTTGTTCCTTTTGTTCTGTGGTTAGACACAGTCACACCACACGGACCTATTTGTCCTAAAACTCAATATGTATGCTCTCCCTCCTGTGTACTAGAAATAAAGGTGTGTGTAAACTGCTCAGTAATAACAGATATTTATTTGTTGGAATTGTTATAGCAAGGATCAGGTGATGTCAAGAGAGATGCTTTCAGTCCATTGTTAACAAAAAATAGATTTTAAAGGTTTATGATAATTTAATTTTCCCATAAACAATTTTTACCGCTGTTATCAAATCCAAAGGACACTATCATTTTATCTCATTCTCTACAGTTGACTGTTCAAATTGGTAGCACAGAACCCCTTGTACATTTGAAGCTATCAGCAGCTGCTGTGGTCTGTCTAGAATGCATAAGAAGACTCTTGTTTAATACTTTGTAGCAGTTCTCTTTGAAACAATTCCTGCATTAACTGCATGAGAATCTGATGACAACCCAGTGAAAAAAAACTAGAACCCAGAATAGCCATTCTCTTCTGAAAAATGTTCCATATTTTGGCCAAAAGAAATGCTTATCTTTGTTTCTAGGGTTTTACAAAGGAAAGCTTATTCTCTGCTCCCACATTGAAAATTTCTTTACCAAAAGAGGAAACTGAAAAAGAGAAAGCATCTTACTTAATACTTTCATGTCACTACCAAGATAAACATCTTTATTAGAATTTTTTTCAAAGCATCACAAAATTGTTAAACTAAAAATGTAAGGGCATCATTAAGTAATTTCTTTGAATTTATCCTTAAATATGATCATGGTAGAGACTAGTCACTATTCTCAATCATTGTGTTGCCTCCAACCAAGAAAAAAATTTTGCTATATGTAAAACATGTCAACTTAGAACACAGATGGAACTTAACAGAGATTATTGTATGACACATTACAGTGGAAATGGCTAGTTATTCTCAAATAGAGCAGAAATGAGTTATGGCTATGCAAGAAAAAACAAGGCAAAGGATATATATAGCAACACTGAACTTATATTCATGTTTTAATTATATTTAATTTAATTATATATGTAGAAACAAGTTCTTGTGGCTAAGAAGAATGGGAAATATTAACCATGAAAGTTTACCATTGAAAAGCAGTTTAACTGTTTTCATTACATTGCATAAATTTGGGTATGTTGTACCTTCATTTTCATTGAATTCTAGGAAGTCTTTAATCTCTTTATTTCTTCCTTAACCCAACTGTCATTGAGTAGCAAGTTATTCAGCTTCCGTGTGAATAGGCTTTTTGCTCTTTCCATTGTTGTTGAGGTACAGCGTTCATCCATGGTAGTTAGATAGAAATACAGGGGATTATTTCAATCTTCTTGTATCTGTTGAGGCTTGCTTTGGGACCAACTATATGGTCTATTTTGGAGAAGGTTCCATGAGGTGCTGAAAAGAAGGTATATTTTTTTGAGTTTGGGTGAAAAGTTCTGTAGACATCTATTAGGTCCATTTGAATTAGGACCTCTGTAAGGGTCTTTCTTTCCCTATTTGGCATCTGTCTAGATGACCTGTCCCTTTGTAGGAGTGGAGAGTTGAAGTCTCCCACTAATAAGATGTTGGGATCTATGTGTGATTTAAGCTTTAATAATATTTCATTTATGAATGTAGGTGCTCTTGTATTTGTGGCATAAATATTCAGAACTGTGATATTCTCTTGGTGGATATTTCCTATGATGACAATGTAGTGCACCTCATATTTTTTGATTAATTTTGGTTGAAAGTCTATATATTAGATATTAGGATAGCTACTACAGCTTGTTTTCTGGGTCCATTTGCTTGAAAAACATTTTTTCCAGCTCTTTATGCTGAGGTAGAGTTTATCATTGTGGCAGAGGCGTGTTTCTTGGATGCAGCAAATGTTGGATCCTGTTTCCTCACACATTCTGTTGGTCTGTGCCTTTTTATTGGAGAGTTGAGTCCATTGGTGTTGATAGATAATAGTGAACAATGAAAGTTAGTTTCTTTTTTTGTGGAATTGGTAGTCTTACTGTGATTCATTGCTTAGTTTCTTATAATTTTTCTAGGGAAATTATCTGTATCCTACGTTTTCTTGGGTATAGTTGTTTTCGCTGGATTGGAGTTTTCCTTCTAGTATCCTCTGTAGGACTGGTTTAGTGTGTAGATATTGCTTAACTTTCTTTATGTCATGGAATACTTTGTATTCTCCATTTATGTTGATTGAAAGCTTTGCTGGGTAGAGTAGTCTGGGTTGGCATCATGGTCCCTTAAAGTCTGCATGACATCTGACCAGGCCCTTCTGCCTTTCATAGTCTATGATGAGAAGTCTGGTGTGATTCTGATAGGTCTACATTTATAAGTTACTTGGCCTTTTCCCTTTCTGCTTTCAATATTTTTTCTTTGTCCTGTAGATTTGATGTTTTGACTATGATGTACCATAGGTTGTTTCTTTTCCAGACTAGCCTAATTGGTGCTCTGTAGGACTCTTGTATGTTTATGGAGAGATCATGAATACAAGGCACATACCTAAACATAGTAAAGACAATATACAGCAAGCCTATAGCCAACATCAAACTCAATGAAGAGAAACTTAAATCAATCCCACTGAAATCAGGGACAAGGGAAAACTTACCACTGTCTCCATATCTCTTCAACATAGTACTTGAAGTTCTAGCTAGAACAATAAGAAAACTAAAAGTGATCAAGGGAAAACAAATCAGAAAGGAAGAGGTCAAAGTTTCACTATTTCCAGATAACATGATAGTATATCTGAGTGACCCCAAAAATTCAACCAGTGAACTTCTTCAGCTAGTAATCATCTTCAGCAAAGTGGCTGAATACAAAATTAACTCAAAAATATTAGTAGCCCTCTTGTATACCAAAGACAAAAGAGCTGAGAAAGAAATCAGGGAAAAAAACACCCTTCACAATAGCTATTAAAAACATAAAGAACATTGGTGAGACTCTAACCAACCAAGTGAAAGACCTGTTTGAAAAAAACTTCAGATCTCTAAAGAAAGAAATTGAAGAAGATATGAGAAGATGGAAAGAGCTCCCTTGCTCATGGATCTGTTGGATTAACATACTGAAAATGGCCATTCTGCCAAAAGCAAACTACAGATTCAATGTAATTCCCATTAAAATACCAACACAATTCTTTACACAACTTGAAAGAAAAATTCTCAACTTCATATGGAGAAACAAAAAACCTAGAATTTCCAAAAATATCCATTACAACAACAGATCATTTGGAGGTATCTCCATCCCTGATCTCAAGCTGTACTACAGAGAAATATTAATAAAAACTACATTGTATTTGCATAGAAACAGAAAGGTAACTCAACGTAACTGAATAGAACACTCAGAAATAAATACACTTAGCTATGGATACTTGATTTTTGACAAAGAATCCAAAACCATTCAATGGAAAAAAAGACAGCATATTCAACTAGTGGTGCTGGTTCAAATGGAAGTCTACATGCAGAAAAATGAAAATAGATCCATATTTATCACCCTGCACAAAATTAAAGTCCAAGTGGCTCAAAGACCTCAACATAAAACCAGGCACATTAAATCAATTAGAAGGAAAAAGTGGGGAAGAGCCTAGAACTCATTGGCACAGGAGACAACTTTCTGAACAGAACACCAACAGCACAGGCTGAAGAACAACAATCAATAAATGGGACCTTATGAAACTGAAAAGCTTCTGTAAAGCAAAAGACATGGTCAACAGAACAAAATGACAACCTGCAGACTGGGAAAGGATCTTCACCAACCCTATATCTAACAGAGAGCTGATATCCAAAATATATAAAGAACTAAAGAAGTTAAAAAGCAATAAATCAAGTAATCCAATTAAAACATGGGGTACAGAAGTAAACAGAGAATTCTTTGTAGAGGAATATAGAAGTGCAGAGAAACACTTAAAGATATGTTCAAAGTCCTTAGCCATCAGAGAGTTTCAAATCAAAATGACCCTGAAATTTCACCTTACACCCATCAGAATGGCTAGGCCAAATCTCAAGTGACAACACATGCTGGAGAGGTTGTGGAGAAAGGGGTACCCTTCTCCATTGCTGCTGGGAATTTAACGTGTACTGCCACTTTGAAAATCAATTTGATGCTTTCTCAGACAATTAGGAATAGTGCTTCCTCAAGATCCAGCTATACCACTCCTAGGCATCTATCCAAAAGATGCTCAAATACACAACAAAGACATTTGTTCAACCATGTTAGCAGCAGCTTTATTCATAATAGCCAGTACCTGAAAAAATTTCCAGATGTCCCTCAACAGAAGAATCGATACAGAAATGTTGGTACTTTTACACAATGGAATACTACTCAACAATTAAAAACAAGAAAATCATGAAATTGACAGGCAAATGGTGGGATCTAGAAAAGATCATCCTGAGTGAGGTATCCCAGAAGCAGAAAGACACATACAGTATATACTCACTTACAAAGGAACACACTGGAAGACTGAGTCTATGGGCTACATCTGAGCAGTGGTTTTATATCCTCTCCATGCATGGTACTTGGAGTATCAGTCTCATAAAAGACCCCTGTGACCAGATATTTTGGTTCTGTTGCTCTCCTTGTGGAGCTCCTGTCCCCTCTAGGTCTTTCTATCTCCCCCCTTTTTTTTTCATAATAATTCTTGCACTCTGCTGAAAGCTTGGCTATGAGTCTCAGTATCTCCTTCAATGCCTTGCTGGTTAGAGTCTTTCAAAGGCCCTCTGTGGTAGTCTCCTGTCTTGTTCCTTGATTTTGCCCTCTTCCTATGTCTATCCCTTTTGCCTTTCTGAATAAGGATTGATCATCTTCAGTGTTCTCCTTCTTGCTTCACTTCTTTAGGTGTACAGATTTTAGTATGATTATCCTGTAGTATATGTCTAATATCAACTTATAAGTGAATATATACCACGTGTGTCTAGAAAGAAACAGAAGTTTCTGGGATACCTCATTCAGGATAATCTTATCTAGTTCCCACCATTTGCTTGCAAATTTCATGACTTACTTCTTTGTAATTGCTGAATAGTATTCACAATCCTATATCTGACAGAATAGTAATATTCAGAATATATAAAGAACTCAAGAAACTAAACAGTTCCTAATTTGTTTTTTGTTTTCTTCTGATGTCATAGGGCCTCCGAAAGGCTCTTCCATGCAGACTATCAAAGCAGATGCTGAGATATATGGCCAACTGTTTGGCAGAGTGCATAGAATCTTATGAAAGAAGTGGGAAATAGATCTGTAGAGGACAGGGGCTTCACAAGAAGAGAAACAGAACCAAAAAATTTGAACACAGGGGTCTTCCCAGAGACTCATACTCCAAACAAGTACCATGCATGGAGATAACCTAGAACCCTTGCATAGATGTAGCCCATGGCAGTTCAGTGTCCAAGTGGGTTCCATAGTAATGGGAACAGGGACTGCCTCTGACATGAACTGATTGGCCTGTTCTTTAATCAACTCCCCCTGAGGGAGAGCAGCCTTACAGGCCACAGAAGATGACAATGCAGCCACTCCTGATGAGATCTGTTAGACTAGGATCAGAAGTAAGGAGAGGAAGACCTTCCCTAT
This sequence comes from Rhombomys opimus, assembly GCA_010120015.1. NCBI lineage: Eukaryota > Metazoa > Chordata > Mammalia > Rodentia > Muridae > Rhombomys > Rhombomys opimus. Next base: position 178,694 of record REGO01001094.1, on the reverse strand, counting down.
CAGTGGACTTGGGGAGGGGCATGCGTAGAGAATGGGGAGGGAAGGTGGGATTATTAGGGGAGGAAGGAGGGGTTTATGGGGAGGTATACAAAGTGAATAAAGTGTAATTAATAAAAATTAAAATAAAAAAAATAAAAAGAAAAGAGAGGGGAGGAGGATCTCCCCTAGCAGAGGTCTTGAAAAGGGGCAGGGAGAAGATAAGGGAGGCAGGGTGGGATTAGGAGAGAATGAGGGAGGGGGCTATGGTTGGGATACAAAGTAAACAACCTGTGATTAACAGGAAAATAAAATAAAAATTAAAAAAAACTAAACAGCAACAAATGAAGTAATCCAATTAAAAACGGGGTACAGAGCTAAACAGAAAATTCTCAATAGAAGAATATTGAATGGCAGAGAAACACTGAAAGAAATTTTCAACAGTCTTAGTAATAAGTGATATGCAAATCAAAATGAACCTGAGACTTCACCTTACACCTATCAGAATGGCTAAGATCAAAAACTCAAGTGACTCCTCCATTCCTGGTGGGTATGTAAACTTGTACAAACACTTTGGAAATCAATCTGGTGCTTTCTCAGAAAATTAGGGATAGTGCTACCTCCAGATACAGCTATATCACTCCTAGGCATATTTCCAAAATATGCTCAAGTACACAACAAGGACATTTGCTCAACCATGGTTGTATTGCTTTATTCGTAAAAGCCAGAATCTGGAAATAACCCAGATGTCCTTCATTTGAGAAATGGATACAAAAATTGTGGTATGTTTTAGAACTTCTTAAATGATTTTTTTCATGCTTTGAATTTTTCTTTTATTGAGTTTTTTAATTTTTTCATTAATTACAGTTCATTCACTTTTTATCCCAGCTGTAGCCTCCTCCCTCATCAGACCTGATAGGTTAGAGGGAGAAGGATAGAAGGGAAGGAGGTCTTCCCCTATCAGGGGCCTAGGGAAGGAACATAGGTGAAGAACAGAGAGATTTGGTGGGACTGGGATGGGATGAGGGAGGGGGCTGTAGCAGGATACAAAGTGAATAAATTTAAATAAGTAAGTAAGTAAATAAATAAATAAATAGAAAAAATAATTTTAGAAAGTTTATGGCTGCAATAAATGCCTTTGTAGACCTCCAAGTGCCTCAGTAGGAGACAGGCTTAAGGTACATTTGTAGTCTGAAACAGCATTCACTTTAGATGACACCACGAATCCTGGTATACAGCATAAATATAAGTGAGTTGGTTTAAACCTTCTATAAACCCAAATTATAATGGGACTACCATGCAATGTCTAATCAAATAAAAACTTTAATGTCAAAATATATAAAAACTATTCTGGTGTCATTCCTTATACTTTGTCACCTTATGGAATTATATACTATCATTTTAAATTTACTTTGTTTCATAGAATAAAATTATTGTCTTGAACTCACCATAAACTTAGAGATAGCTGTAAAATGTGTAGTCAGGTCAGTCCTAATTTAAGAGGCATTTTTTTTTTGGGGGGGGGACTTTTAGACCCTGTTAACCTTTAGGCCTTGTCAAACGTTGTCAGTCTGAACTCACTGTGAATTTATATAATGTATACATAGATAAGAAATGCTTAGTTTTAAAACATGTAACCTGTTGTGTTTTAGAATTTATCTATTTTTGTGATTCATTGCCTTTTTTACTATGATGTAATTCCTTTTCTGGATGCTTTGTGTCAGGGTTATAAAGCTATGACCATACAATAAAGTTTGCAGAACCCTGTTGTGAGAAGCCTAGTGGTGGATGGCCACTGAATGGAAGCCCTTGGAAATGTCCTTCATCGGTGAGTTGTAAATATGTATATAGATATGTTTATATACACATATGTATGTCTATCTGGGTTTTGTACATATATTACGAGTGTATTGTCTGTCTCTATGTAAGGAGCTCCTTTCGTTGACTGCATGTATGAATATGTACAAGTCTCTATGTCTGATTGTTTGTGTGTACATAGGGAACCTCAGCCTAAACTTGCGGCAGTTTCTGCAGAGTGGATGCTAGCAGAAATGAAAATCATCGTCATATGTCAGCTTGTGAGATTTCTTTAAAGTTAAAGTTCTCAACTTCATCCACCTTTTCCCTTGAGTAGGTGTGCATGAATGGTCTTTGCTTACTGTCTTTTCTTTTTCCTATTGATTAACAAAGGTGGTAGCAGACTCAGGATCTCACTATCAGCCTAAGATGAGGAGGGAAAAGTTTACTATAGTCTGTGGAAGCCTCCACAGCTGCCTGCTCCGGTGTAAGAGCTATTCTCAGAACAAAGAGTTTTTGTTTTGTTTTGTTTTATTTTGTTTTCTACAACCCCTTGCACTTTTGGCTAGAAGTGACTTTTTGCAATCCTGGCTGCAATAAATAAATAGACAGGAAGATGGATGGACAGACAGACAGACAGATTGATTGAATGATAGAAAATAAGGTGGTCAGTTTAAGTTTTACTCCTTACTCCTTTACTCCTTAGGGAAGCTACTTCTTAGACCTAGAGAAATCATCCTGGACACCCCTACCTCCCTCCCCTATTTCTGATTCTCCCCTTCCTGATGGGTTGCCTGAGCCATCAGCTCATCAACCCAAGAGGTAAAGATAACAGGGTATTCCTCATCCTGTCCCAAGATCCTTCCCTGGAACCTGGAACCTTGCCAAAGCAGAGAAATAACTTGGCAATGGACTTTAGAAGAGTTTAACTCTGCAACAGGAGTGTCACAAGTTCAAGTTCAGCCTGGACTATTAGTAAGACCTTGCCTCAAAACCAAAATAAAGAAATCATTCTTGAAATAATAACTTTAACTAGTCACTCCTGTTTCAAATATAGCAAAGGTTGCTTGAGAGGATAAGACTTTACTTTAAAAAATTAAATTTGCATCTTTTCATCACACATCTTTTATGTAAAAACTGAATAAAAGAAACATAAATAAAATAGAAGTATTTCAGGTCTATAGAATATAAACAGAAGTTGAGATGTTTGTGTGTCATTCACATATGCAAAGGGTCTCCTTATGAAGCCATGTCTGCCTTCCTGATCACCATCACCCTGCTTCATCTTTAAATGTTAGATTTATTAAAAACAATAAAACTGTGCTTAAGAATGTATGTGTCTTCAATTGAATACTGTGCTCTAATGCTCTAATGATATTTTACACTGTATAATGAAATATGTGTTTGGAGGCCTGCTCTTTTCATAAGGAAAACTGGAGGAGTAGAACTAGGGGAGAGGGGAGGTAAGAGAAAACAGGGAGGGATGGAGGGAGGGAAACTACAGTCCAGATGTACTGTATGAGAAAAGAGTAAAATAATGAGATAACAAAGAAAAAAATTCAATAGTTGAATACTTTCAAAATTGTCCTTCAAATTCAATACCTCATCTATGAAGCAATTGATTGAAAGCTATTTCATGAAAATGTATAATTTGATTGAATCATGCCAAATAAAACTCATTCTACTTTCAAGTACTGCAAAGTTTATCTATTTGTGGTTTTCTTTTTCAATCTAGTGTATGAAATTAAATGCTCAACAAATACAATGCAATTGCCAGCTTCCATTGCACTATGGAAGCTTCCCTTTCCAGTAACTTTACAATTTGTTTTGGATAAAGTAAAGCATATATCACCTTTCATTGTTCTTATGCATATGAATGGTCATTTAGAAAGCTTTTGTCCACAGTACATGAGGGATAGTAAAGTTGTCTTGGTGAAATACAATTGAGCAACATAATTCATATGGTCAAGACCTTTATGCATCCCTGATGGAAGTAGTAAAAAAAGAAATCTTACTTTAACTTTGAAGCAGTTATTGATTCTTGAGAATTAAGTTTAAGAATTAAAGATAGTGTCTTAAAGACAGACAGCAACCCTTTATAATCTACTTGTATAAGTTTCCCAGGGCCATTACCAGAACTTATTGGCTTATATTAAATGTTTTATACCATTAATATGTTGTTCCAGAAACCAACTTTTGAAAATACTATTTTAAGAGAAATATGTTTTAATGAGCTTTGGACCCAAGTGTTAACATAGTTTGACCTGGAAGATGAGTTACAATCTTCTTCAGAATCCTCAATTAAAATCTTTCTAGCTTTTCTCGTTTAATAAGTGAATTTAAGTGTTTTACTAACTCTCTAATGCCCTCTACATTGATTTTTATACTTTATGTTTACTTAGCAAGGGGTACAGGGGCTGTCTCTGACATGGACTCAGTGGCCAGCTCTTTGATCACCTCCCCTGGGGCATGCAACCTTGCCAGCTCACAGAAGATGATGCAGCCAGCCTTCATGAGACCTGATAAGCTAGGGTCAGATAGTAGGGGACATAGTTCTCCCCTATCAGGAATCTGGAGATAGGCATAGGGGGAGAAGAGGGAGAGTGGGTGGGACTGGGAGGAGATAAGGGTGAGGGCTGCAGAGGGGATACACACTGAATAACTTATAAAAATAATTTAATTATTAAATTTTAAAAATAATTGTTTTCTTGTCCTTTCATTTTTAGTACCTTCTTTTATTTAATTTTTTGGCTTTTTTTTCTTTTTTTCTTTTTTCTTTTTTATTAATTACAGTTTATTCACTTTGTATCCTCCCATAAGCCCCTCCCTCCTCCCCTCCCAGCCCTACCCTCCCTCCCCCTTGTTCTCGCTTGCCCCTCCCAAGTCCACTGATAGGGGAGGTCCTCCTCTCCTTCCTTCTGATCTTAGTCTATCAGATCCCATCAGGAATGGCTACATTGTCTTCTTCTGTGGCCTGGTAGGGCTGCTCTCCCCTCAGGGCGGAGGTGATCAAAGAACAGGCCTATCACATTATGTCAGAGGCAGTCCCTCTTCCCATTACTATGGAACCCACTTTGATACTACACTGTCATGGACTACATCTGTGCAGGGGTTCTAGGTTATCTCCATGCATGTTCCTTAGTTGGAATATGAGTGGTGTTCAAATTTTCTGGTTCTGCTGCTCTCCTTGTGGAGTTCATGTCCTCTCCAGATCTTACAATTTCCCACTTCTTACGCAAGATTCCATGCACTTTGCCCATCAGTTGGCCTTAAGTCTAGTGTCTACTTTGATAGTCTGCAGGGCAGAGCCTTTCAGAGGCCCTCTGTGGCAGGTTCCTAGGTTGTTTCCTGTTTTCTTCTTCTTCTGATGTCCATCCTCTTTGCCTTTCGGGATGGGGATTGAACGTTTTAGTCAGAGTCCTCTCTCTTGATTAGTTTCTTTAGATGTTGAGGGTTTTAGTAGGTTTATCCTGTTATATGTCTATATGAGTGAGTATACACCGTGTGTGTCTTTCTGCTTCTGGGACAGCTCACTCAGGATGATCCTTTCCAAGTCCCACTATTTACCTTAAAATATTTATGTTTATACCACCTCAGTGCCTGAAGCATTCAGGCAATACCATGTTACTAAAGTGAGTGTTTTGTTGTGTTTAGAGCCATTTAACATTGTATGAACCACAGTCCTTGCTCATCTCTGTACAGGGTACTTTTTATCAGTGTCTTGCAGGCCCATTGGCTTGTAGTGCTGCTTTGAAAGATGTGAGTGGCAGGGGTCATGCTGAAGGTTTGTTTGTTTATTTGCTGGTTTGGTTGGATTTTTTTGTTTTCTTTTTTAAATTTTTATTAATTACTTTTTATTCACTTTGTATCCCCCCATAAGCCCCTCCTTCCTCCCCTAATAATCCCACCTTCCCACCCCCTTCTTCACTAATGCTCCTCCCCAAGTCCACTGATAGGGGAGGTCCTCCTCTCCCTCCTTCTGATCATAGTCTATCAGATCTCATCAGGAGTGGCTGTATTGTCATCTTCTGTGGCCTGGTAGTCTGCACCCCCTTCAAGAGGAGGTAATCAAAGAGCAGGCCAATCATATTATGTCAGAGGCAGTCCCTCTTCCCATTACTATGTAACCCACTTGGACACTAAACTGCCATGGGCTACATCTGTGCAGGGGTTCTAGATTATCTCCATGCATGGTACTTGGTTGGAGTATGAGTCTCTGGGAAGACCCCTGTGTTCAAATTTCTGGTTCTGTCCTCTCCAGATGTTACTATTCCCCACTTCCATGCACACTTCCCAACAGTTGTCCTTTTTTTTTTTTTAACTGTGGAAAAGAATCAACTCTGTGATCTATCTGGAAAAAAACATTATCTTTGTTATATTATGTGTGAAATGAGCCAGTGGATGAAAGTCATCAAAATAAGAAGGCTATATGGTATACAGAGAAAAATCAAAATATCTATTTTAATAACAATGGATGTGACAATTTCATGACATGTTCCCAAGGAAAAACAGCAACATTACTTGGATCATATGAGATGCCATCTCCTTAGAACTACACAGGGTCTCACCACAATGCCCAGCATCGTAAAGGCCTGCACATCTGAAATGGAATTGTGCCATAAGCACCAATGTAAGAAAAAACTCTTATTATTTTTCAGATTTTCCTACTTCTGCCCTCCAAACCCTTCCCACCTGCTCTAATCTGCTTGCTTACCATATGTAGTTCTTATAGAGCTCTGAGTGGTCAATCAAAAGAAGAGAGTTTCTGTAACAACTCATGAAATAGTCATACATTCTTACCATTCTTGAGCAAAGCATTGTCTTCGTTCTGCTGCAGGCCACCCAAAAGTTTTAAATACACATCCACATTTTGATATACTGGATAGTATTCTTTGATGTGGGCTATAAAATATTGGCTCAATGAAAGTAAAATTTAAACTGAATTGGGTTGAGTAAGAAATAAATAGGTGTAATTTAATTTGAAAATGATCTTTGTTTTTTTGTACAGTTTGTTTATTTAACATTTGCTACACCACCACAAATTCTTAGAATAGATTGTGTGCGACTATACTCAGTTATAAAATGAAAGTAAAGATGAGGTAATAATTCCAAAATGACAACATTTGCTAAGTACAAGGTTTTGTTTTTTTTTTTTTACACTTTTGCAATCTCATTTAACTATGTACAAAAACTGTAATAATGTAAATTAATATACTAAGCATGCAAGTATGGCTAAGTGTTATGAGGGGAAAATAGGCATGAACATTCCAAAACCTGCTTGAACAGGTGATTTAAGAGCAAAATTATTAATGTACATTTTAAATCTTTATCCATACATCTAGAATCTTGCACATTGTTCCTTTTCCTCAAGTTATGAAAATTGGGACATAACTATTTCTGTTTTGGAGGAGAACAAGCTTGGAAAAATGTATCAATATAAAGTTATATTTAACATATACACCCTCAAAATTGGATCTTTGGAACTGTTAGCCAAAGTTTCAGTGTCTTAAAAATGTGTGCTGTCTGTTTATCTTCAACATTCATTTTAAAATCCAGTGATAGAAATCAAGCAAAATTAGAAAGTCAAAATAAATGAATCAAAGTTACAAGCCCTAATATTAAAATCCATTTATGGGACACTATGCCTCCCCAAAATAAGCTCCTTCAGCAAAATGTAACATATCACCACACAGCTCATGGAAACCTGAAGGAAGCTGATGTAGAGAATTTTCTGTAGACTAAAACAAAACACTCATAAAGTATGTACAGGATTCTCTATTTCTTGACAAGAGTATATGCCGTTAGGCTTTATAAGCATTTATTCAGCATTATTGACTATTAAAAGGCTCTAGGCTTTGATTTAGTAATACTCTGGATGCTTTTCCAACGGCTATTGTGCAAAGTAAATATCTAGTTGATCATCTGCAATTTTTCCCTAGAACTTTGGGTATCCTTGAATTTCAGCTATAACTGTAAGAACACATTTCCCCTGATAGCTAGACTGGAACTTGTGACTTATTTATTAGTTGACTCTTTCTGGGAAAGGGTTGGAAAGGTAGGCTTAACCAAATGATGGGGAGTCACAAAAGGAAGGAGCCCATAGAAAAGTCAAGGCTGTGCCACATCCTAATATTTGAAATGTTATTCCAAGGACAGTGATCACTTAAAGGATCACTTAAAGCAATGAACATTCATTGATTCCAAAAGAAGAAAAGCTTGCCATTTGTGTGTGTGTGTGTGTGTGTGTGTGAGAGAGAGAGAGAGAGAGAGAGAGAGAGAGAGAGAGAGAGAGAGAAATTTCTCTAATTTTCTTTATGGAAATACCTGTAGGAAATGCCATTAGTGCATCAGCAAGCAGGTTTCTATTTAGCAACTCTCTACAGTAGAGCCATTATGTGTCAGCAGAAATGAACAGTCTGAACAAGGTTAATTTTTAGAAACCTGCTAATGTAAGAACTATGTGTAAAAAGAAAACTGAATGTGATGCAGTGGGAAAAGCCCTGGAACTGGGAAAAAATAAATTTCTTACAGTGGAAGTACACCATGAATATAAAGATATAAATTAAAATAAAGGAACAGAGGGGCAATAAAAAAGCATTCAGACTATGCTTGGGAAAACCATTGCTTTTAAGGATAATAAATAAAGTTACAAATATGGAAATATCCATGAATATTTTTTCAAATGTTCATAAGGAATCTTAGGTTTTATAAAATCATTCCAGTCCTTGAGTCTCAGTCCTGACCTAGTTCTCAGCGGACTCCAATTCCTGAGCATGCCTTTTTTATTTCATTTTCCTATTCCTTTTCTGAACTGTTAATATATTATTTCAATAAGAAATTCATCTTTAAGCAAATATCAATGAAAGACACTGTTGAAGTCCACAATGTACCAATTAATAATATATGCATAAATATTCCTAATTTTTCATCAGTTTCTACTAAACAAATATTTCTGTATTTCTCTCACTAAAATAAAATAAAATAAAATAATAAGTGAAATCAAGGACTGGAGTAATAGTTTAAAAAATAAAGCTTCCCATTTTTAAGAGCGTAGTTAAGGTTATGCATTGCTTTCCAGGAGACCAGTTTGGTTTCCTGCACCCCCAATGTGTGGATCACAACTTCCTTATATCCAGCTGCGGAGGATATGACTCTCCCTCTTCTGTCAACAGTTATTTACAACTTGGCCAATAAGAAAGTTTTAGGTTGACCCATAAGAAGTGCTCTGTGTGTGTGTGTGCGTGTGTGTGTATGTGTGTGTGTGTGTGTGTGTGTGTGTGTGTGTGATGCACTGTGAACATGCCTAGGGCAGAGGAGAACTTTTTTTAAGTAAATTTTTATTTTTTATATTAATTACACTTTATTTTTTTTGTATCCCAGCTGTAGCCCCCTCCCTCATCTCCTCTGTGCCCCTCTCTAAGTCCACTGAAAGGGAGGTCTTCCTCCCCTTGCATCTGACCCTAGCTTATCAGTTCTCAGCAGGACTGGCTGCAGTGTCCTCCTCTGTGGCCTAGCAAGGCTGTTCCTCCCACGGAGGGGGGAGGGACGTCAAAGAGCTAGACACTGAGTTCATGTCAGAGACAGTCCTTGCTCCCCTTACTAGGAACACACTTAGATACTGAGCTGCCATGGGCTACATCAGAGCAGGGGTTCTAGGTGATATCCATGCATAGTCCTTGGTTGGAGAATCAGTCTCAGACAAGCCCCTGAGCCCAGATATATTTGGTCCTTGTAGAGCTCCTGTCTTCTCCAGGTCTTACTAACTCCCCCTTCTTTCATATGATTCCCTGCACTCTGCCTAAAGTTTGTCCGTATTTTGATAACCTGCTAGATACAGTCTTTCAGAGACCCTCTATGGTAGGATCCCATCTTGTTTCTTGTTTTATATTTAAATCTCATATTGTTTCATGCTCTGCAGTATTCCTTAGGGACAGGTTTCTCGCTCAGCATGGAAGAGGGTTGGTGGATAGTAAATGCCAGAACTCCTCCTGTGTCTACCAAGACAACACAGGCATTCCAGGTGCACATGATAGTAACCAGCGTTCTACAAGGGTACTGGAGATTTCAACTCAGGACCTCATGCTCCTTTTGACTGAGCCATTTTTCTAGCTCCTAAGTTATTTTTTGATTATTTGCTTTTGTTTATCTTTATGAGAATTTTTGATATCAAAGAAAAAAAACTCAAAAGTTAATGTTTTCTTTTTGCCTAGAAAACATCTTTTTGCCATAGCCAATTTGAAACTTTTATTTGTACCTTCCATAGCTTGGAAATATACAAGTAATAGGTCTTGAATTTTCAAATAACATGAAGATAAAAGCATAGCGTTCTCTCTCTTACCTCCTATTTAAGATTCCTTGAGAAGGAAGTGATACAACCATGTTTGAAACATTAAAATTCTTGGGACCACACCCCTGGTGAAGCATGGGCTGGAGTGAGACCTACTGGAAAGCTCATGTCATGTGGAGAGTAAAAGCCCTGTTATTCACCTGTTGAAACTCAGTGTTTTTGGGAACTCTTTCATTATGGATATAATGCCACAGCAACAGCCATTAAGCACAATATAGCATAAGATAAAAAAAAATACATAGTTCATTTTATTCTTTCAGTTTTGTTTTCATACACTTTCTGGTGAGAAATGTTGGAAATGTTACACTTGAAAGCAATTCTATGTGAACTGATAAAAGAAAAATATCATTTAATTTACTAATACTAGTTACTGTGCGGTTTTGTGTCTCCTAATAAAACGTTTTCTTTTACATTGTTTTGAATATATGTAAAATTTCATAGAATTCTTCAGAAAAGAAATGTAATATTTATTATAAATGTGAAGTTGTTTTATTTTTCTATTTCCATTCTGGTGTTTACATGGAAGTTTATTAACAAATTTATGTTTTAATAAACCAATATCAGAAGAGGAAATTATTGAAGTCCACCTTTCAAGAATTAATAAAACATCCTATTTTTAGATTGTTGTATCCAAACCAAACATTTTTAATGAGCAATAAATAATGTTTAATGAATCAGAACTTGGCTACAGGCTCATTGAAAATGAGTGTGCAGCCTTATGCTATAATCACTGTACTAAAACTTACTTGCACTTAATATGTTTTCCCTTGATAGAGCATTTGCTTGGCATTTACAAGGCCTTGGATTGAGTCCCAGTACTATCAAAAAAATGAAAACAATAACAACAAAAACAAAAAACACAAGTGTGTGCTGGACAAAGTAAGGAAATCTGCGAACAGTAAATAGACTACCTGAAAGAAGTGACTAGGATGGGGAAAAACAGGCAAAATGTGTGGTTGTGAAAAAGAAGCCAGCATTGGTAGCCCTCATGTAATCAACGGCTATCTTCTAAACACTTAGAACTCTCAAATATGTATCTTCAGACCAGGTCAATATCTTAAACTGTAGAACAATTTACTCTTGAACTAATTAAAATTTCTAAATTAATGGCTATTCTATATATGATTAAGTATAATTACTACACCTCTTTAGTATATCTTTCTTTTTTTTTTCCTCCAGAGTACATGTCTTTGAATGTATCCATAATAAATCTGGTTACCAAAGATTATAATGAAATTCCATTCTAACTTCATTTTCTTCAGTGTGCATATGCAAATGTTCATGAAGGGTTGTCATGTGACTTTTCACCACTTCTTAAAATCAATCTCTTGTCTAGCTACCTTTTTTTGTTTTCTTTCTCCTTCTCTCTCTTTCTTTTTTTTTTCATTGAGTTGACTTTAGGTTAGTATTTCATCTTAGCCAACAAAAGATATAACTATGTTTTATATTCATTCCCTCAAATCTATTTTCCTTTTACTACTACTTTTTTTTTAATTTGTATTTTTTAAATTTTTTCCTTATCAGTTACATTTTATTAACTCTGTATCCCAACTGTGTCCCGATCCCTCATTCCTTCCCAGTCCCTCCTTCCCTCCCTCATCTCCACCGTGCCCTTTTCCAAGTCCACTGATAGGGGGGGACCTCCTCCCCATTCATCTGATCCTGTTTTATCAGGTATCTTCAGGACTGGCTGCAAAGCCCTCCTCTGTGGCCTAACAGGACTGCTCCTCCCTTGGG
>REGO01001094.1:114664-160826 GCA_010120015.1 Rhombomys opimus | reverse complement strand
CCCTATCAGTGGACTTGGGGAGAGGCATGCATGCAGAAAGGGGGGGAGGGGGGGCCCAGGAGGGGAGGGGGGAGGGGCTTATAAGGGAAACAAAAGGAATAAAGTGTATTTAATAAAAGTTAAATAAAAATTAAAAAAAAAAAGAAAATGAACAGCCAAATTAAGATACAGATAAATGATCAGCAAAAATGTCTCACCAGGGAACTATAAAATAGTAAAGAAACATAGGGAAAGTGTCATATGCCATTGGGGAACCACAAAGCAAAACAAGCTGGCTGTACGGCCTACGTAATGGCAGAAGTCCAAAGCACTGACACCACCAAAGGCTGGCGAGTTTGTGCAGCACCAAAAATCCTCACTCAGGCTAGTTGACAGGCAAAGTAGTTCAGCCACCATGGAAAACAGCATAAACTTCCGACAGTATCCTAAATTATAATCTTTAGTATTTACTCAAAGCTGCAACAGTATTTTGCATCTTCTGATTATAGATGTTAATAATTTGGGAATAAATTAATGTGAATAAAGTAGAAACCAGCATTCACTTATAACCAGCCCCTATAAAAAAATACTTATATTAACTTCTTTCACTCCAAAAATGGTAAACATAAAGACATTCTTCAGCATCTAAATGAATAAATAAACCTGGGCATATTTATACTAAAAATTGTTTAAAAAAATAAAAATTTTTAATGACTTTTTGTTTTTTATGATTTATTTAATTTTTATTTTTTGTGCATTTAATGTGAAGATGTCAGATCCCTTGAAATTGGCTACAGACAGTTGTGAATTGCCATGTGTGTGCTGGGAATTGAACCCAGGTCCTTTAGGAAGAGTAAACAGCACTCTTAACCACTGAGCCATCTCTCCAGGAGAGGACAGGAGCTCTGCAAGGGCCAAATATATCTGGGCATAGGAGTCTTTTGTGAGACTGTATCTCCAATGAAGGAGCTTGTATGGATATAACCTAGAAAGCCTGCTTGGATGTTGCCCATGGTAGCTCAGTAACCAAGTGGTTTCCCATAGTAAGGGGAACAGGGACTATTTCTGACATGAACTCAATGGCAGGCCCTTTGACCCCCCCACCCCCCAAGCTATGAGCAATCCTGCTAGGCCACAGAGGAGGACTTTGCAGCCAGGCCTGAAGATACCTGATAAAACAGGGTCAGATGAAAGGCAGGAGGTCCTCCCTTATCAGTGGACTTGGAAAGGGGCAGGGAGGAGATTAGGGAAGGAGGGTGGAATTGGGAGGGAATGAGGGAGTGGGATACAGCAAGTTATTAAATTGTAACTAATATAAAAAAATAAAAAAATTATTAAAATAAGAAATAATATAAAAACTCTGTTAGATACCCAACTAAAATAAATAAATAAAAGTTAATTAGTCACTGAGGCATAAAACAAAGGCCAGAACCTTAAATGTATATTAACGAATGAAAATTTCAATGTGTTTAGGCTATATGCATATCATATGACACTGTGAAAAGAAAAAAAAATTGAAATAGAAATAGCAGCAGTTGCCATGGGTTAGTGCAGATGAAGGAATGATTAGGCAAAACACAGATTATGAGGCCAATGAAAATATTCTGGATAATACTGTATTTCTGATAATCACTCCTACATGTCTATCAGGAGCCAGGAAGTATATATCATCAAGAATGAATTTAAATGTAAAAATTAATTTTAGATGATGATGTGTTGATGTGCAGAATTTTACTAGTTGTAATAGATGTGCAGTTTCACTCTCGCTCACAATGTTGGTATTTGTGTCTCTGTTGATTATCTGTCTTATACATTGCTATATAGTGCTCAACTAGAAAGAGTCTGGAGACATTGTAGAAAGATAGCACCATAAATGAAAACATAAGAGAATATATGGTTTTACATATTGTTAAAACAATTGGCAAAAAATATACTCAATATTAACAATAAAACGGCTTCAAAACTAAGGTCTTAATTTAATTTGAAATTTTTATAAACAGATTTCAACCTAAATGTTAGCAATAAGTGTATATACACATATTGCTTATTGAAATGTATACAGAGAATGCACCAAATAAATCTATTTGTTATATTCTACCTTTTTTTCTTTTTTCTCATTTATTTACTTTCTGTAATTTACATCCTTGTAGCCCCTTCTTTCCTCCATTCCCTGGCTCAAAATCTCTCCTTCCTCCCCTTCCCTCTTCAACCTTCTCCCAGCTTTCTCTCCCGTTCACCCCAGCTCATCAAGTTGCACCCTTTTAAGCCTGTCAAGCAGTCCTGCCAGGGGAAGTGGTCTGAAACCTAGCAAGTGAGTCCATGTCTAATGCAGTCCCCACTTCCCTTACTAGAGTACCCACTTGAAGCTTAAGCTACTCATCTGATACATCTTTGTAGGAGGCCTAGGTTCTCTTCATACATGGTCCTTGGTTGATGCTTCAGTCTCAGCAAACCCCTATGTTACCTGGTTAGTTGGCTCTGTTGTTTTTCTTGAGGGCTTTTGTCACTTCATCTCCTTTGTTAGATGAAACCTATCCAGAGAATCGTCCATTTCCTTTAGAGTTCCAATTTTGTGGATTATAGGCTTTTGAAGTAAGACATAATGATCTTTTTAAATTTCCTCAGTGTTTGTTGTTATGACCCCTTTTCATTTCTGATTTTGTTAATTTGGATAGTCTCCTCTGTCTTTTAGCTAGTTTGGCTAAGGTTTTGTCTATCTTGTTGGTTTTCTCAAAGAAAAAGCTCTTGGTTTTATTGATTCTTTGTATCAATCTCTTTATTTCAAATTTATTGATTTCAGCCCTGAGTTTGATTGTTATCTACTCCTCCTTGGTGGTCTGCTTCCTTCTGTTCTAGAACTTTCAGGCGTGCTAAGTTACTAGTATGAGATCTCTCTAATTTCTTCATGAAGGTGCTTAGTACCATGACCTTTCCTCTGGGCTCTGCTTTCATTGTGTCCCATAAGTTCAGGTAAGTTGTGCCTTCATTTTCATTGAATACTAGAAAGTCTTTAATTTCTTTACTTCTTCCCTGACCCTGTGGTCATTCAGTATGGAGTTTTCAGTTTCCATGTATTTGTAGGCTTTCTCCTATTTCTGTTGTTGTTGAGTTCTACTTTTAATCCATAGTGGTCTGATAAGATGGAGAGAATTATTTCAATCTTCTTGTATCTGCTGAGGCTTGCTTTGAGACCAAGTATATTGTCAGTTTTGGGGACGGTTCTGTGGTGCTAAGAAGAAGGCTTATTTTCTTGTGTTTGGGTGAAACATTCTGTAGATATTGGTTGGTTCCATTTGACTCATGAAATCTGTTTCTTTATTTCCTCATTTAGTCTCTGTTTTCATGATATGTCCATTGAAGAGAGTGGTGTGTTGAAGTCTCCCACTGTTAATGTGTGGGGTTTTATGTGTAATTTAAACTTTAGTGATGCTTCTTTTTACGAATGAGGGTGCTCTTGTATTTGGGGCATAGTTGTTTAGAATTGAGATGTTGTCTTGGTAAACTTTTCATTTGATGAGTATAAAGTGTTCTTCTCTATCTCTTTTGATTAATTTTGGTTGAAAGTCTATTTTATTAGATACTATAATGGGTACTCCAGCTTGCTTCTTGGGACCTTTTGCTTGAAAAACTTTTTCCAAGACCTTTACTCCTAGGTAATAGCTATCTTTATTGCTAAGGTGTGTTTCTTGTATGCAGCAGACAGATGGACACTGTTTCTGTATCCATTCTGTTAACCTGTGTCTTTTTTGGGGGGAGCTGACTCTATTGATGTTCAGGAATATTAATGACCAGTTGCTGTTACTTCCTGTTATTTTGATATTGGTGGTGATAAAGTGTGTGAACTTCCTTTTTTTTTTTTTTTTGGCTTTGCTGATATGGGGTTATTTTATTTCCTGTGTTTTCCTAGGTGTAGTTGGCCTCCTTGGGTTGGAGTTTTCCTTCTGGTATCTTCTCTAGGGCTGGATTTGTGGATAGGTAATGTTTAATTATTATTATTATTATTATTATTATTAATTATTAATTATTGTCCTGTAATATCTTATTTTCTCCCTCTATGGTGATTGAAAGTTTTGCTGGATATAGTAGTCAGGGCTGACATCAGTGATCTCTTAGTGTCTGTAAGATATCTGTGCAGGCCCTTCTGGCTTTTAGAGCTTCTGAGAAGTCAGGTTTATTTTTTATGGGTTTGTCTTTACGTGTGACTTGGCCTTTTTCCCTTGCAGATTTGTTCTGCACATTTAAGGGTTTGATTTTTATATGGCCAGGTGATTTTCCTTTTCAGATCCAATCTATTTGGTGTTCTGTAAGCTTCTTATATGCTTATGGGCCTCTCTTTCTTTAGGTTGAGGAAGTTTTTTTTCCTATGATTTTGTTGAAAATATTTTCTGTGTCTTAGAGCTGTGAGTCTTCTCCTTCTATCCTATTATTCTTAGGTTTGGTCTTTTAATACTGTCCCAGATTTCTTTGATATTCTGTGTCAGGAGCCTTTTAGATTTAAAATTTTCTTTGACTGATGTATCAACTTCTTCAATCGTATCTTCTATCCCTGAGGTTCTTTCTTCCATTTCTTGTATTGTGTTGGTGTGGCTTGTGTTTGTCATTCCTGTCCTTTTTCCTAGGTTTTCAGTCTCCAGGATTGTCTCAGATTGTTTTTTTCTTTATTGCCTCTAGCACCATCTTTAGGTCTTGAACAGTTTTATTCATTTCCTTCCCTTATTTTCTTGTAGTTTCCTATATTTCATTAAGGGATTTGTTCAATTCTTTCATCTATTTGAATGTAGTTTCTTGTGTTACTTTACGAGCTTTATTTTCTCCTTTAATGACTCAATAATTTTCATAACCTCATTTTTAAACTCTTTTACTTGTACTTCTGTGGTGATAGTATCTCCAGGGCTCTCTGTGATAGGACTACTGGCTTCTGGTGTCATCATATCTCCCTGAGTTTTGTTTCTTGTGTTCTAATGCTGGCCTCTAGCCATCTGTTTGACTCTGATGTTACAGGCCTGGTTGTCCCTCTGCTGGGTTCACTGGCTATGTCCCAGGAGGGCCAGGCACCTGGAGAGCAGAAGGAAAGACTTTAGAAGTGAGAGATGATAGGGTTACCCAGAGTCCTTTTTGGGATGTGAGACAATGGAGTTCAGGTCAAGTGCCCAATTCACCTCCTCTGTGTTCACTGTCTTGCTGGGCTTACTCTTTCTGACACAGGTTGTTACACAATGTCTTGAAGTTAATTTGAACCTTCTAATTGCATTAGGTAAGCACATTATGAAATTAAGATTACCATAAGTAAGGAAACACAAAGGGACAAGGACCCAGAGTACAAAGTCAAAGATGAATTATAGCTGTTATGGAAATTGGTCCACAGCATAGCAAGGAACCCATCTGAAACTAATAATTATATTCTTGAATAACTTTAAAAAATAATGAAATAAAGTAGACAAGCATAGGATGAGAAAGAGATAATAGTAATGAGTTATTCTTCCTGTCCCCATCCTTTGATCCATCTAAGAAATCTCTTCTGAGCTAGGAGCAGTGGTGCATGCCTGTAATGCCATCACTCTGGGAGGGAGAGGCAGATGGATCTTTGTGACTTCTACAGCCTAGTCTACAAAGTGATTATAGGACATCTAAGGATACAGAGACACCCTAGCTTAGAATTAAGTAAATAAATAAGTAAATAAACAAATAAGTCTCTTTTTTCTTTTTTAAAAATTTTTATATTAATTACAGTTTATTTACTTTGTATCCCAGCTGTAGCCCCCTCCCCAATTCCCTCCAAATCCCACCCTCCATCCCTCATTTTCTCCCTGTCCTTCTCTAAGTCCACTTATAGGGGTGGTCCTCCTCCTCTTCCATATGACCCTAGCTTATCAGGTCTCACCAGGACTGGCTGCAACGTCCTCCTCTGTGGCCTAGCTAGGCTATTCCTCCCATGGGGCAGGTGGGAAGGTTAAAGAGCTAGCTATAGAGTTCATGCCAGAGGCAGTCCCTATTCCCTTTACTAGGGAAGCCACTTGGATACCGAGCTGCCATGGGCTACAGCCGAGCAGGGGTTCTAGGTTATATCCATGCATGGTCCCTGGTTGGAGAATCAGTCTCAGACAAGTCCCTGTGCCCAGATATATTTGGTCCTTGTGGAGCTCCTATTCTCTCCAGGTCTTACTAACTCTCATAATAGCCAGAACCTGGAAACAACCCAGATGTTCCTTAACAGTGGAATGGACACAGAAATTGTGGTATATTTACACAATGGAATACTACTCAGCAATTAAAAACAAGGAAATCATGAAATTTGTAGGCTAAAGGTGGAACCTAGAAAAGATCATCCTGAATGAGGTATCCCAGAAGCAGAAAGACACACATGCTATATACTCACTTATAAGTGGATACTAGACCTATACAATAAGATATGAAAAACATACTAAAATCTGTACACCTAAAGAAGCTAAACAAGAAGGATGACCCTGGGTAAGAAGATCAATCCTTCTTAGAAAGACAAATAGGATGGACATTGGAAGGAGAAAAAAAAAAAAAAAAAAGAAACAGGACAGGAACCTACCGTAGAGGGCCTCTGAGAAACTCTACATAACAGTGTATCAAAGCAGATGCTGAGACTCATGAACAAACTTTGGGCAGAGTGTAGATAATCATAAAAATGAATCTCTTATACATTTCTGAAGCTGATATTCAATGTTTGTATTCAATGTGGGAACAACACATGCATCTTGCAGTGTCTCTGCCTCAGTTGAGAGTGTGGTCAACTATTTTGTAAATATTTTAACAAAACATTTATTGAAAATAACCAAACCTTTGGCAGAGTACAGGGAATCATATGAAAGAAGGGGAGTTAGTCTGATGGGGAAAGGATAGGAGCTCCACAAGGACCAACTATATCTGGGTACAGGGACTTTTCTGAGACTGACATTCAACCAAGGACCATATATGGACATAACCTAGAACCTCTGCTCGGATATAGCCCATGGTAGCTCAGTAACCAATTGGTTTCCCATAGTAAGGGGAACAAGGACTATTTCTAACAGGAACTAAATGACTGGCTCTTTGGCCTCCCCACCCCCCAAGGGAGGAGCAGTCCTGTTAGGCCACAGAGTTGGACTTTGCAACCAGTCCTGAAGATATCTGATAAAACAGGGTCAGATGAATGGGGAGGAGGTCCCCCATCAGTGGACTTGGAAAGGGGCAGGTTGGAGATGAGGGAGGGAGGGTGGGATTGGGAGGGAATGAGGGAACAGGATACAGCTGGGAAACAGAGTTAATAAAATGGTTGGATAAACAGTCTCATAAAAGACCCCTGTGCCCAGATATGTTTGGTCCTTGTGGAGCTCCTATCCTCTCCAGGTCATACTAACTCCCCCTTCTTTGATATGATTCCCTGCATTCTGCCAAAGGTTTGGTTATGAGTCTTAATATCTGCTTTGATACACTGCTGGGTAGAATCTTTTAGAGGTCCTCTGCTGTAAGCTCCTGTCCTGTTATTTGTTTTCTTCTATGTCCAGTTCCCTTCCCATTTGTCTTTCTAAGTGAGGATTGATCATATTAGGCTAATATGTCTCAAGACTAACCCTCTGTCCCCAAGAGCAGATGAACAATTAACACTGGAAAAGAGAATTTTGATAGAGTAGCAATTCCTGCAAATAACCCCAATATACCCATTAGTTCATCATGGCAGGATTGTTTCTTTGATCTATTGCCATCTTTTCTTTTTCTGAGTTCTGCAGGAAAATTAATGTGGCAATTCTTTTAAGATCTATAATGTTGTGGTAGATGATGAGTGAGGTTAGAAAACCTAAAATATTGAAAGTACTTGTAAAGTGTTCTGGAGATCGCTAGATGTCCCCAGTGAAAATGATAATAAAAAAGTAAGTTCAGAACAAAAATCACAGAGAAGGGTAGTTAGCAGACAGTAGATCTGATAAAATCAAAGTATGCCCAGTTACTTTCCAAAGTCATGAATATTAACATCTATATCAGATTAAATAGTTTCAAAGGACAGAGAACATTATAATTAATGAGAAATGCATACAGATTTTTAAAAAGGCATAAAATATATGCACAACAAAAAAAACTTGGAGGACTAGAAGGAGAGGCAACTATATTCAGGGTATATAGTATGAGAAAGAATCTATTTTCAATAAAATGAAAATATTAAAGAAAAAAAAGATAAGGATGTCAATTTCTAAAAAGGTGCATGAGTGTGATGGAATGACACTTACATATAATTTATATTTATCCTCTAGTAAACTAAACCAAGGCAAGTTGAATACAAGAAGGCCCATTAAAATATAGCAATTTTCTTTTAAAAGTGTACATTTTCATTATGAGCTAGTAAAGACATCTCATTCTGCTCCTCTTCCTAAAATGCCTATCATTTATTTGTACCTTGCCCCAAGCATCACAAAAAAACACACACACTGAAATACATCAAACAGACCTTCCACAAAAAGAATACACAATTGTTAGTAAAGTTTGAGGAACAAACCTGCCTGGAATCATAATGGCACAATGCTTGTAGCTAGGAGTTATTTACATTCAACCCCATGTAGGTCATTAACAGAAGTAATCACAATGTACATTGTTATAGAAACTTCAAATGCTAGTCACCTACATCTTCTGGTTCACTGAAAGAAATAAGTTGTTACCAATAAAAACTGATTGATATTTTACAAATACTGAGTACATTTATGATTACAGTTGAAACAGAATGCACTGTATTTTAAACATCACAGGTGTCTATAGATATATAAAATAACCGTGAATTCATTTAGAATTTTGGAAAAAACTTTATGGTTGCTATTATTATTTAATTACAATTTTTTCTATTAGTTGTTAGTTCAGAGCCAAAATGTTATTATATAGAAAAGTTGATTAGACATTTCTTTTCATTTTCAATAATTTGGTAAATGTGTTTAATATTGAATAAGAGAACTTCATGAATTTTAACCACATTTTTGTAGGTCACAATGCATCGTTATTTTTATTTGAGGCATACCACTCTTAATGGAGAAAAATTAAAAAATAAGAAGGATAGTCTATATATGTATTATGCCAAAGACATATTTATATTCCTTCAGGTCACTGTTTATGAACTTGGTATAGAAAAATACAATAAATTCTGTTGAAAATATGAGGAGAATTTTTCAATGGATATCTCTAAACGTGCTTGTTTGGTGGGTGGCTCTATTTTACAAATCCTAATAACAGTAGAAAAATCTGCCAGAGAATAACTTCATTGAAATGATAATAGTAATAATAATAATAATAATAATAATATATTGTTTTTTAAAGTCATAAAAGTCAAAGCGAAATAATAGCCAATACTTTGAATTTCATTTATGAGTAAACCAAAATTAGATTTGTATATGAAACGATTGAATCAGACACTTAAAAACTATGATCTAAAACACCTAATATAATGTTAAACATTATATATCATATGATATGTTTATATCATATATAAAACATATATATGACATGATGATATTTATGATTACGGCTTTTCATAGTAAGTCCAAATATCTTAAGAATAAATGGAGGGGGGCGGGGCAAGATGACGGTGCCAGGAGGACTCTCATTCGAGCAGCAGCACAGAAGGATCGGCACAGTGAAGAGCAATCAGAACTCGTGGCCATAAAACACAAGTGACTGTGTTTCCCAGGTGAGAGGATACCCCACGGTGGGGGATTCAATCAGCTTTAACTAACCCAGCTAAACCGAGGAAGAGATCCCGGTTCCACCAGGCGCTTGGTTGCCAGCCCAGAGCCACACGCCAGCGTGATCTGGTCACTGTCCCAGACTGAACTGTGGGCCCACAACATCACAGACTGGATTTTCCAGTCGAAAGTTAACCCCACAGAGCAGGAAACGATTGGGACCTACCTTAGGTCATCTAGACATCCTCTGGAAAAAACTCGGGTTCCATGGGCACCCCAGGAGCCAGCCCAGAGCCAGAGCCAGGGACCCAGGCACCCTGGCTGCACAGAGCCCTGCCTGCAGGCCTGATTCACCACCTCAGATAGAACTGTGGGACCCAGGGCACCAGAGACTGAGTTTCACTGTCGGGTACAAACACACAGGGAGGGAAACTGCTGGTCTGATCTCAGAGCACTCAGCTGATACCACCACCCCGAAAAGGTCTCGGGAAAATTACCCAGTTTAAGCAGACATCTAAGCTCCCAACGGCCAGAAAGGCGGAGCCACGGGCAGGCGTCTGTGCTTGTGGGCTCTACTCGACACCCCAGACCGAACGGAGGTCCCCAAAGCAAAGACTGAGTGTCCCTGGCAGGAGGAAACCTCACAGCAGGGGGGATCATCAGGTCTAATGCTCAGGACACCCAGCACCAAAAGACTTTCTGGATTCATGCAGACTCTAGGCTCTAGCTTTCTAATGTAGGCAGGACTGCTGTGCTCAGGCGCCATTATTGAGTACCCCTAGGGCACTGGGACACACAGCTGAATCCTCAGACCTACAAAAGCCAGAGAGCCATTACAGCAGCCCTCAGATACTGTGCCAAGGATCAACCAGTTATGCCTAGCTAGACTGACAAAACTGTGGGAACCCCTGGTCCTTCAAGAGGGCTGCACCCACAGAGTCTGGACCAGAGCAGTGCCTGCAGCCGACATCCCAGACAGGGACACACAGCTTCCGGGCCAGACTGAGACACCCAGTCTCCAGACCAGAGTAGTGGCAACTCACCCTAGGTGCACATTCTCCAGGCCCAGAGCGGAGCACTCAGCCTCTGGCCCAGAGACTTGCTGGGCGCTCCTCTCACTTTCCTGGACAGAACTGTGTGCCCCAGGATAACAGACTGAGTTTCCCTGTTGGGAGAAAACCCCACAGCTAGGGAATCAGCAGGTTCTTCAAGAGGACTGTACCTGGAAAACTGTAACAAGAGCAGCAGCTCACTAAATTTATACCGAGAAACCCAGCAGCAGGGCAGCTGTCTTGAGAACTTCTACGGGTAAGAGGAGAGCCCCCCCTGCATAACAAAGACCACAACTACTACTCAGGGCTATACACCAGAGGTGAGCAGTGGCAATTCCTGAGAAACACTGGCCATACAGTGACCATACCCAAAAAGCAGAGGAGGACTCCTTCGGGAAAAATCATCTTCTGGCCAAGGGGATTCTCCCTACCTCAGGGACTCCAGGAAGCACAGAAACTAACAGCCAAGACCTAAAACAACCCAGTGGGTAGAGGTCAGCATAAAAGCTCAACCAACAAAAGACAGAGCAATATGGCATCTCCAGAACCCAGCCATCCAGAGGCAAACAGCCCTGGACAATGCAGCATAATAGAAAATCAAGAAGATGACCTTACATCTATGTTGATGAAGAGGATATTAGAGGAAACAAATAAAATACGTAAAGAATTAGAGGAAGATAAAAACCAAACAGATCATGGCTATCCTTAAAGAAAAGGAGGAAGTTAAAGACAAGAGGATTATGACCATCCCTGAAGAAATACCGGAAGATGCAGCCAAACAGTTTGCGGCCTTCAGAGAAGAAATAATTAAATCACTGAAAGAAATAAAATAAACAAAGTTGAAGGAACTAAAAGAAAAACAGGAAAATACAATCAGACAGGTGAAGGAAGTAACAAAACAACACAAGACCTAAAGAAAGAACTGGAAAAAATTAAAGAAAACACAAATGGAGGAAATAATGGAGAGGAAGAATTTAGGGAAGAAAACAAGAAATACAGAGGTAAGCATAACCAACAGACTACAAGAGATGGAAGAAAGAATCTCAGGTGTAGAAGATACAATGGAAGAAATAGAAGTATCTGTCAAAGAAAATGTTAAATCCAAAAAAATTCCTGACACACACTGTCCAAAAAATCCAAGACAATATGAAAAGACCAAACCTAAGAATAATGGGTATAGAGGAAAAAAAAGACTCCCTTCTTCAAGGCCCAGAAAATATTTTCAACAAAATCATTGAAGAAAATTTCCCCAAGTTAAAGGAGAAGCCAATAAGAATACATGAGGCCTACAGAACACCCAACAAATTTGACCAGAAAAGAAAATCCTCCCGTCACCTAATAATCAAAACAGAACAAAGAAAAAAATACTAAAAGCTGCAAGGGAAAAAGGCCAAGTAACATATAATGGCAAATCCATCAGAATCACACTTGACTTTTCAAGAGAGACTATGAAAGTTAGAAGGGCCTGGACGGATATCATGCAGACCCTAAGAGAACACAGATGTCAGCCTAGGCTACTATACCCTGCAAAACTCTTAGTCCTCATAGACAGAGAAAACAAGATATTCAATGACAAAAACAAATTTCAACAATACCTACATACAAATCCAGCATTACAGAAGACACTAGAAGGGAAAATACAACCCAAGAAAATTAGCTTCTGTCAAGAAAACACAGGAAATAATTAACCTTACTACAGTAAAACAAAAAGCAACCAAGCACACAACCATATGACCACAGCCAACATCAAAATCAAAGGATCTAACAGCCACTGGTCATTGATCTCTCTCAACATCAATGGACTCAACTCTCCAGTAAAAAGACACAGATTAACAGAATGGATACGTAAACAAAACCCAGCAATCTGTTGCATACAAGAAACACACCTAAGGCACAAACATAAACATCACCTGAGGGTAAAAGGTTGGAAGACTACTTTCCAAGCAAATGGACTCATGAAAAAAGCAGGAGTAGCCATTCTAATATCTGATAAAATAGACTTTCAACCAAAATTAATAAAAAGAGATGGGGAAGGACACTTCATACTCATCAAGGGAAAATTCCACCAGGAAGACATCACAATCCTGAACATCTATGCCCCAAATACAAGAGTACCCACATTTGTAAAAGAAACATTGATAAAATTTAAACCACATATAGATCTCCACACATTAATAGTGGGAGACTTCAACACCCCACTCTCAACAAATGACAGGTCAACAAAACAGAAATTAAACAAAGAAACAATACCTCTGATAGAGGTCATGAATCAAATGGACCTCACAGACATTTACAGAACTTTACACCCAAACACAAAAGAATTAAATTCTTCTCAGCACCTCATGGAACCTTCTCCAAAATAGACCATATAGTTGGTCACAAAGCAAGCCTCAACAGATACAAGAAGATTGAAATAATCCCTTGTATCTTGTCTGATCACCATGGAATAAAGCTGGACCTCAACAACAACAGAAATAGAAAAAGCCTACACACACAAGGAAACTGAACAACTTGTTACTAAATGACAGCTGGGTCAGGGAAGAAATAAAGAAAGAAATTAAAGTCTTCCTAGAATTCAATGAAATGAAGACACAACATACCCAAACTTGTGGGACACAATGAAAGCAGTTCTAAGAGGAAAGTTCATAGCACTAAGTGCCTTCAAGAAGAAATTCGAGACAGCTCATTCAAGCAACTTAATGGACCACTTAAAAACCCTAGAAAAAGAAGAAGCAGACACACCAAAAAGAAGCAGACGACTGGAAATAATCAAATTCAGGGCTGAAATCAATCAATTAGAAACAAATAAAACAATTCAAAGAATCAATGAAACCAAGAGCTGGTTCTTTGAGAAAATCAACAAGATAGACAAACCCTTAGCCAAGCTAACTAAAAGACAGAGAGACACCACCCAAATCAACAAAATCAGAAATGAAAAGGGGGACATAATTACAAACACTGAGGAAATCTAAACAATCATTAGGAGTTACTTCAAAAGTCTATATGCCACAAAATTTGAAAATCTAAATGAACTGGACAATTTTCTTGATCGATTTGACTTACCAAAGCTGAATCAGGACCAGGTAAATCAATTAAATAGTCCTATATCCCCCCAAAAAATAGAAGCGGTCATCAAAAGTCTCCCATCCAAAAAAAGCCCAGGACCAGACGGCTTCTGTGCAGAATTCTACCAGATCTTCAAAGAAGAGCTAACTCTGATTCTCTTCAAACTATTCCACAACATAGAAACAGAAGGAACATTACCAATCTCATTCTATGAAGCCACTGTCACCTTGGTACCTAAACCTCACAAAGACTCAACAAAGAAAGAGAATTTCAGGCAAATCTCCCTTATGAACATTCATGCAAAAATACTTAACAAAATACTTGCAAACTGTACATATAAAGAACTAAAGAAGCTGAAAAGCAGCAAACCAAGTAATTCACTTAAAAAAATGGGGAGCAGAGCTAAACAGAGAATTCTCTGTAGAGGAATATCGAATGGCAGAGAAGCACTTAAAGAAATGCTCAACATCATTAGCCATTAGGGAAATGCAAATCAAAACAAGCCTGAGATTTCACCTTACACCAATCAGAATGGCCAAGATCAAAAACTCAAATGACAACACATGCTGGAGAGGTTGTGGAGAAAGGGGAACCCTTCTCCACTGCTGGTGGGAATGTAAACTTGTACAACCACTCTGGAAATCAATCTGGTGCTTTTTCAGACAACTAGGAATAGCGCTTCCTCAAGATCCAGCCATACCGCTCCTAGGCATATATCCAAAAGAGGCTCAAGTACACAAAAAGGACATTTGCTCAACCATGTTTGTAGCAGCTTTATTTGTAATAGCCAGGAGCTGGAAACAGCCCAGATGCCCCTCACCTGAAGAATGGATGCAGAAACTGTGGTACATCTATACAATGAAGTATTACTCAGCAACAAAAAATAAGGAAATCATGAAATTTGCAGGTAAACGCTGGGACCTGGAAAGGATCATCCTGAGTGAGTTGCTCCCAGAAGCAAAAAGACTCATATGGTATATACTCACTCATATAAACATACAACATGGAATAAACCCACTAAAATCTGTATATCTAAACAAACTAAGTAAAAGAGAGGACCCTAACTAAAATGTTCAATCCCCACACTGAAAGGCAAAGAGAATGGACATCAGAAGAAAAAGAAAACAGGAAACAACCTAGGAACCTGCTACAGAGGGCCTCTGAAAGCCAGAAGAAGAAAACAGGAAACAACCTCGGAACCTACCACAGAGGGCCTCTGAAAGCCTCTGCCCTGCAGACTACCAAAGCAGATGCTGAGCCTGATGGCCAACTGTCGGGCAGAGTGAATGGAATTTTATGTAAGAAGTGAGAAATAGTATGAGCTGGAGAGGACAGGAACTCCACAAGAAGAGCAACAGAACAAGAAAATTTGAACACAGCGAACTTCCCAGAGACTCATACTCCAACCAAGGACTACTCATGGAGATAACCTAGAACCCTGACAATGCACTTCTGATGAGAACTGATAGACTAAGATCAGAAAGAAGGAGAGGAGGACCTCCCCTATCAGTGGACTTGGGGAGGGGGCATGCATGCAGGAAGGGGGGGGGGACCGGGAGGGGAGGAGGGTTGGGCTATTGGGGGGATACAAAATGAATAAAGTGTAATTAATAAAAGTTAAATAAAAAATTTAAAAAAAATAAATGGACTTTCTAGAATGCAGAGCAACTTTTCATGATATTGTATTCTTTTACATAAATGCCTAACTCATAGGCTGCAAACTGAATAAATGATGTTTAAATGAGGTCTCCCAATCTTGTCTTCTCATCCCCAACCTACACAACATACTCTGCCTTAATTAACATGGATTTTCTCCTCCTCTTTTTAAGGAAGGCATACATAACCCCAAATATGGCTATTGTTGTCACTACTTTCTATTATAGACCTTAAATTATTTTCTAATCAATTGTTACATGAGTATTTTTTCATCCTCATGCACTGATCTTTAAAAGTTCTTTTAAGTCCTTTTTCTCATTTGTTTCAATAAGATCTCTACTTACCTTGATAAGAAAATTCTGCTCTAACAACTGATACATCTACCAGCCTGTATCTCCCACTCAGTGGAGCTTCTAAAGTTAAATATATATCAACTTATTGCATAGAAAATTTCTTGCATTGACAATTTCTACGCACTCTGGAAATTCCTGAACATACAGAAACAAGAGAAACCATTCCATATAGAGTAATATACAGGATATAACTTGCAAGCTGATAGGAAAGAAAAAAAAAAATGGTGCAATTCATATACAATCATCAAGATTACTGTTCTGGGTTTTTAATAAAATAAATGTTTTTTCAGTTAATATATTTCCTCATATTATATAATCAAATATATATACATATCGATATCAAACATATATATTGCAAAATAAAAATATAAATAAAAATGTACTACTTTCTATTTTTTTCTTTTTCTTTCATTTTTTGTTTGTTTGTGGGATATTTGTTAATTTTTGATGCTGGAAATAAAAATCAATATTTTGCCCATTTTAGACAAATACTCTACCAATAAGCTACATCCCCAGCAATTTTCTCTTCTTTTAAAAATAAGTGCAGCAGGGATACAAAGAAAATAAATTGTAATAAATAAATAAGTAAATTAGTTAATTAAAATAAATAAAAATAAGTGCAGCAGCAGCAGCAGTAACACACACAGAAGCTATTTTCTTACTAACAGGTCTGGACTTTTATCCAAATTTTGATGCTTCTTTTTTCTTATGTACCAGTCCTAACATCTCTAACTTTACTCTCATAGAGAGAATATAAATTATTAACATTGACAGTAACCTTGAAAAACTCAAGTTTCTCCCAGTCTTGTTAAATGTTGAAAGAATCTGTAAATTAGGTCACATAAGGACCTGTCAAAAACAGTGAAAATTTTCCAATACTTTCTAAGATACTACACTATGATTTATTGAGAGGATAAAAGGCACCTCCTGACACATTCTATGCTGAGTGTATGTTAAAAAAGAAAATACCGAAGGAAAGATAGGAAGAGATCCAGGAGCCAAATATCACCATACAAATGACAGAAAATACAAAATATGAATAGGTAATATAACTAAAAAATAGCAAAAGTTAAGTTAAAATGTTGTCATACAAAGTTATTGTCTACTGTGTGGAAGTACGTTTTATTCTACTCATAGAATTGATGCTACATTTTCTTCTTTCTGATATTCCTAGCAACAGAATATTGCTTTCAGCAGCCAAACTAAAATTAAATGGCCATAAAGCTCTCAAATAATGTAGATGTGAACTGCTTAATTTGTTTTCTTTTTAAGCAGTTTTTAGAAATCCTTCTACGGTGACTTAAACATTCAATTTTTATGTCACACTTTCATTATCATTCTTATTCTAATGTGACTCTGGGAAGCTATGAGTTTTGGATGTAGCAAGCTGAGACAGATAGATTCACATTTGACTCTGTAGAGAATTTACTGCTATCATAATTAACTTTGATAGGTTTGGTTTATGCATGCTAATAGATCATCAAAAAGAGGCCTAAAATTATAATAATGCTAAATTTAAAAACAGAGAACAGATCACAAATTTATTTCAAACTTTCATTAAAAAAAGGTATATCTTTGTGACTGTGCTGCCTTCATCATTAGAAGTCACCGTATGTTTCAAATAGTGGTTAGGATGTAGTGCGATCCAAGATGGTAATTCTTAATTAAGTTTGTACTACTAGAGTGTTCTTCAGTTTCTCTGTGTTAGAAAATAATGTGCTTATTACATTTCAACACCTCTGTGTCAACATGAAACGGTTGCAAACTTTTTTGATTATGTAATGATTGTTCTATGGTGCATAGGCATCATGAAGAAAAGACTGGTCCCATCAATGAAATGCTAGGTATTTACTGCCAATTCTCCCAATGGCTTTATATATATACTTTCTAACCCTGGGATTATTTAAAAACAAAGACAAATGGATTCATAGATTTTGATTCCCTAAAAGTTAACTGTCTTAATGTTTAGCATTCTTAACAAAATGATATGTAGAACTGGATACATAAAATCTGATAGAAAAAATGTGGAGAAAAGCTTTGACCACATTGGCACAGGAGACAACTTCCTGAACAGGACACCAGTAGCTCAGGTTCTAAGATCAATACTTAATAAATGGGACCTCATTTTCAGTTGAAAAGCTTCTGTAAAGCAAATGACACCATCAAAGGGGCCAAAAGGCAGCCTGTTGAATGGGAAAGGATTTTCATAAGCTCCACATCTGACAAAAGACTGATATCCAAAACATATAAAGAACTCAAGGATCTAGACATAAACAAACCAAATAACCCAAGTGAAAATGTGATACAGAGCTAAATAGAGATTTTTTTTAATGGCCAAGAAGCACTGAAAGGATTGTTCAACATCCTTAATAAAAATGACTGAGATTTCACCTTAATAACTGTGAAGAATGACTAAGATCACTCAAGCAATAGTTCATGCTGGTGAGAATGTGGAACAAAGAGTAATACTCTTGCATTGCTGAAGGGAGTACAAACTTGTACAACCACTTTGAAAATCAATTTGGTGGTTTCTCAGAAAATCGGGAATATATACACTTCAAGACCCAGCCACACCACTCCTGGGCATATACCCAAACGTTGTTTCACCATACCACAAGGACACTTATTGAACTATGTTCATAGCAGGTTAATTTTTAATATCCAGAAACTTGAAACAACCCAGATGTTCCTCAATGCAAGAGTGGATAATGAAAATATGGTACATTTACATAATGGTATAATACGTAGGCATTAAAGCATGAATGACATCATGAACTTTTCAGGCAAATGGGTGGAACTAGAAAAGACCATCCAGAGTGAGGAAACCCCGACCAAGGAAGACACACGTGGTATATAACACTTATGTAGGTTTCTATTTTTTAAACCTACTTTGTTTGGAATTCCTAAACTTCTCTACCTCCCTTCTAGTCCACCAACCCCAGGTAGAGGAAACAGAAGGTTAGTATGCACAGGGGTTGTAAGCCTTTTAGACTGAGTTCCTTGGGAGCAATTCCACTCTCCCTTGTCATGATTCCAGCAGTCCAACCAGCAAACAACAAACCAGCAAACACAGCAGCAGCAGACATGGAACAGCAACAGCAGAAAGATCCAGCAGCAGCTTCCTCTCTATGGATCAGTTCTCTCTAAGAGCTGCTCAAAGCAAAGCTTTGAGAAAACCCTGTCTCTGTCTCAGTCTGTCTGTCTTTCTCAACTGCTATTAAGACTGACCCTTAGAGTGTAAATATTATACAGTATAAATTTTTACAGACACTAAGAGTCCACACCAACCTGTTTTCCAGTTGCCAATACCCCCATACCCTGCAGGAGGTTGTTTTGAGCTGACAAAGATCACAAGTCACCTCATGAAGAGGCTGTTATCTAAAAGGATTCCCTCGTCCCACACTTGAAAGTACAATAAAGGCATGTTTACCAAACATAACCAAAACTTCCACTCCACACATATAAGTGGATATTAATCATTTAGTACAGGATAACCATGCTACAAACCACTCACCCAAGGAAGCTAAGTAACAAGGAGGGCCTAAGCAGGAGGGGGAGACCCTGAATCTCAATGAGAAGGGGAGATAAAACAGACATGGCTGACAGATGAGAGGAGGGTGTTAGGATATATAAATATGATTATGCACCATGCAACAAATCTGGTGTAATGAAGGTTTATTATGGAAAAGGGGGAGGGGAGCTGGAGAATGGATAGAGACAGTGAGTGAGACATGAGGGCAGAGAAGGAGGGTAGGGATGGAGAGAAATGCGTGCCCATCACAATGAGAAAGAAAGAGAACATGAGGCCAGAGGGAAGCTGGAACACCCCCGCACACACAGAGATATGGTGTGTGTGATAGAGAGAGAGAATGAGAAAGAAAGAAAGAGAGAGAGAGAGAGAGAGAGAGAGAGAGAGAGAGAGAGAGAGAGCTATGGTGGAGGGAAGTCCTTTTTATCACCCTACACACCTAGTGCAAACACCTAGTGGCTGTGGGAGCAGGTGATAAAGGGTGTTGTTAGGACACTGAATGCAGAACATTTGAATCACCTGTTCACTAAATGAGGAAACTGAGTGGGAGAGGGGTGGGAAAGGAGCAAGAGAGATCAAATATGGGGAGAGAAAGGGGAAAGTACTGGGAGATGCCCAGTGGGTGGGCATCTCTGGGAAGACCTAGGAACCTATTACAATGAAACTCCCAGAAGTCTATGAGGGTGACCCTAGCTACTACTCCTAGTAATGGGGAATTTGGAGCCTAAACTGGCTATCTCCTCTAACCAGGCAAGACTGCCACTGGAGGGATTGGGGCACCAACTGAGCCACAAGAACCTGGATCCACAACTTGTCCTGACTATAAAAAATATGTAGGGTAAAAAGGTAGAGCAAAATTGGAGAAGGACCAACCAATGACTGGCTCAGCTTGAGACCCATGCCATGAAAGGGGGCCATGCCTGACAGTTTCAATTGCATTCTGCTATCCTTGCAGACAAGAGCCTAGCACAACTCATCAGAGGGGTTTCACCCAGAAATTGACAGAAACTGCTGCAGGTATCCACAGCCAAACATTAAGTGGAGCCTGGAAAATCCTGTAGAAGAGGAGAGGAAGGAAGAAAGGTGCCAGAGAGGTTAAGGACATCACAAGAATACCTACAGAATTAACTAAGCTGAACCCGTAGGAGTTCAGAGACTGAACTCTACCTAGAGAGCATAAATGGGATGGACCCAGGCTCTCTGCACATATGTAACAGTTGTATAGGTCTTCATGTGGAACTCCTTAACCAGAAGCAGGGTCAGACTCTGACTATACTGACTGCCTTGGTATCCCTTTCCCCTAAGGGCTCTGCCTTGTCTAGCCTCAATAGAAGAAGACATACCTAGTCTTACTGCAACTTGATATGCCAAGGCTGATTGATATTCATTGGAGACCTTCCCTTTTTTCAGGAAAATGGGAGGCGGTGTGAATGGGAAGAAAAGAGGAAAGAAGGAGGGATTGGGGGGAGAGAAAGGAGGAGAAGCTGATATAGGTTGTGAAGTAAATACGTAACTTAATTAGGGAAAAAATAGCACAAGAGCCAGATATTATGAGAGCATTTATTTTTAAATTGAGGTTCTGTTCTCTCAGATGATTTTAGCTTATATCACTCAGACATAAAATTATCCAACATTGTTTATCAATTTTAATGAAAACATATTGTTGATTAATATTAAATATTAGGAAATAAGAAGCCTTGAATGAATAATGACTGTAAAAGTATAGAAAGCACTAATTATTTTCACTTCAATTATCTTATCTTACATAGTCTATCACTTTTAATAATGTTTCCTTACTAAGTTCCCTTATGCTGGTGACATATTCATACAAATTATAGAGATTTCAATTTTACTAACCACACTCTTAAATAAGAACAACAAAGAAAGCACTCTAATGAGCTTTTATGAAGTCCCAAAGTTTGATCAACCATTGATATAAATCAGTTTTAAGAAATACGGTACTGTGAATTGCTAATCCATGACTAATTGAAGTTAATTTTGTCCAAGATATTTTGATAAGACAGAATCCAACCCAGTATAATGAGAATATTCATGGTAGGGTCAACTCAGAACAACCATCCTAAACTTGTTCTTTTTTTGGAAAATATAATAAAGGAGCTCAAAATATTTAATTTAAAGCAATACTTCCTTTCATGTAGGAAATATTTGATGATTATAAAACACTCATTAGTGATTTCTACATAAATTCTGCAAATAAAAATATAAAATTAGCAAACACATAAATTTAGGAAATGCAAGTACAGTAACATTACTAAATTGTTTCCATACATTTTCACAGCTCCATAGAACTTTTTCCTTGGCCAGACTTCAAGTCATCTACATAGATGTTTCAATTTTTATATTTCTTTCTTTTTGTTTGTTTGTTTAAATTATTTTAATTCTTACTTCCTTTTCAATAATTTACATTTCTTAGAATCCTGTTGGAAGCCAATTCCATCACTTTGGAAGACACTTGAATCCACTGTATGCCTTGGAATCCCATTCCTTGGTCAGCAGAGTCAACTTCAGCTATTCAAATTGCAGCGTGACATACAATTTCCTCTGTGACCCTGAAGAACATGTGATTTGCTTTTTTAAAATTGCTTTGATTACTCTTAGTTTGGCCTGATGTAACTTCACATTTTTTTAAATTATTTTTTTTATTTTTTTATATAAAAAAGTGAGCAGGGCAGACATTGGAAGAAGGAGAAAAGAGGAAACAGGACAGGAGCCTTTCACAGAGAGCCCCTGAAATACTCAACTTAGCCTTGTATCAAAGCAGATACTGATGAGACTCATAAACAAACGTTGGGCAGAGTGCAGGTAATCTTGGTAAGGAAGGGGGAGAGAGTAAGACCAGGAGAAGATAACAACAGAACCAAAATATCTGGGCCCAGGAGTCTTTTCTGAGACTGATATTCCAACCAAGGTCCATGTATGGATATAACCTAAAACCCTTGCACAGATGTAGCCCATGGTAGTTCAGTCTCCAAGTGGGTTCCCTAGTAAAGGGAACAAGGACTGTCTCTGACATGAATTCAGTGGCTGGCTCTTTGATTACCTCCCCAGATAGGGGGGTAGCCTTGCCAGGCCACAGAGGAGGACAATGCAGCAATTTCTGATGAGACCTGATAAGCTAGGGTCAGATAGAAGGGGAGGAGGCCCTCCCTTATACGTGGACTTGGAGAGCAGCATGGGAGGAGATGACAGAGGGAATGTTGGATAGGGAGGGAATGAGGGAGGGGTCTACAGTTGGGATACAAAGTGAATAAACTATAATTAATATAAAAATAAAAATGTCTATTTCTTTTAGAGACCAGTATTTACAAAAATTACTGACTAATTTTTTAATCCCAAAATAAGAATTGTGCATTTCAAGAAGATATTTCTTCTACTCTAACTAGAGAGCGGTTCCTGTTTTGATATGTTCTTGAAGCACTTTGGGAATTTTGTGATAGTCAGATACATATTTGTATGTTTTTGTTTTATTAAATTATGCTAATAAGATGCATCTATTTCCCAGCTCTCATCACAACATGTGGATCCATCTCTACATGTTCTTTTTAACTTGGATCTTTGGCTTATGTGCTAAATTCTTTTCTCTGGCTTGTAAGCAAGTTCATATAATCTATAACATCCTTCCTGGAAGTCTTGAAACTCATAAAAGAGGCCTTCTTATTCTTACCAATTTACATAGTAAGAAAGAATTCTTTATACTTTCCTCTATCCATTTTACCATCTTTGCCTATTTTTTATTTTTGATAATTATTATAATCCTATCTACTTGTGTAACCAATCATCTTTTAAAAGAGAGATAACCATTTATTCAAATAGAGAAGGGACAGATACATGGGCATTTAAAATGTAAAAAGAGTATGATCTTAGTTAGGCTTTGATTAGTGTAGTAAATACCATTACCAAGAGCAACATGGGGAGGAAAGGCTTCATCTCTTTTTCTCTTTGTTTAGTTATTCTCTTTTCATACAATACATCCTGATTACAGTTTCCACTCCCTCTTTTTCTCCCATTTTCTTCTCACCAACCATGCCATCCAGAGGCACTTCTTTTCTGTCTCTTATCAGGGGAAGAATGGATCTAATAGGTAACAACAAGACATAACATAAAATAATATAACAAGATGAAGTAAATAGCATTACAGCAAAGTTGGACAAGGCAAACTGACATAAGGAAAATAGCCCAAGAGGTTGTACAAGAGTCAAAGACCCACTTGTTTACACATTAGACTTAAAGGTATAACTTACATGCAGAGGACCTACTGCAGACCCTGTGTTTTCTTCCAGAAGTCTTTATTTCATCTTATACTTCTATTAAAAGGCCATCACTAAGGGATTTAGGGGCCAGATTGCAAGCACAGCAGGAACATGGGGGCAAGAAGTGAAGCAGAAGCCGTGGAGGAGTGCTGCCTACTGGATTCGTCCCTGTGGCTTGTTCAGGTGTTTTCTTATACATTCCAGCAGCGTGTGTGCATGGATGGCAGTGTCACTCACTAGTGGGCTGAGTACTTGTACATGAATCATTAATCAAGAAAATGCCCCAACAGACTTGCTTACATGGCAATCCTATGGAGGTCATTCAGTTAAGAGTCTCTGTTCTCAGCTAAGATTTAGTTTGTGTTAAACTGAAAAAAAAAAAATAATAAGGCAGTGGCTGGCTCTTTGATCACCTCACCCTGAGCGGGGAGCAGCCTTTCCAGGCCATAGAGGAGGACAATGCAGCAAGTTCTGATGAGACCTAATAAGCTAGGGTCAGGAGGAGAGGAGGTGGCCTGCTCTTTGATCACCTCCCCCTGGGGGGGGGGGAGCAGCCTTACCAGGTCACAGTAGAGAACAATGCAGCCACTTTTGATGTGAACTGATAGACTAAGATCAGAAAGGAGAGGAGAACCTCCCCTATCAGTGGACTTGGGGAGTGGCATGCATGCAGAAAGGGGAGGAAGGAGGGGCTTATGGGAGGATACAAAATGAATAAAGTGTAATTAATAAAAAATTTTAAAAAAGAAGGGGAGGAGGACCTCCCCTATCTGTGGACTTGGAGAGGGGCAAGGAGGAGATGAGGCAGGGGTGAGATTGGGAAGGAATGAGGGAGGGGGCTACAGCTGGGATACAAAGTGAATACACTGTATTTAATATAAAAATTAAAGATTTAATTTTAAAAAAGCAAACAGAAAAAACATGTAATTAGTTATGGTATTAGTTGTCTTTCTTGTTTCTGGGACAAAATACATGTTAAAAGCAGCAAAAAATACAAAGACTTTGTTTTGGCCAACAGTTTGAAGGTATAATACGTCTCGGTGGGGACCATATCATGGAACAGTACTGCAGCTGGTCACATTGAGTATGTAGTCCTGAGGCAGAGAACGGTGAATATTGATACTCATCTCCCTTTTCCTTTTTGATCAACCCAAGACCTCAATCCATGTAACAGTACCACTTACTTTAGGGTATATCTCTCAACCTCAATTTACATAAACTAGAAGCTGTTTTAACAGAAATGTCCAGAAATTTGTTTTCATTATAATTTTATTACTTGGCCAATCAAGAATATTCATCACAGCCACCCACTGGCATCTTTATCACTTTCACTAGGTGTGCAGGCACACAAAATCTAAACATTTGATGGTTTATTTTCTGGTATTAATTGGATTTCACGAAGTGTCCTAAGCAAGAAGAAATAAGTAGATGCTCAGAAAGCAATAGAGTATGTTTTGAACTCCATCTTAAACAACTATAATATAATTTTAAAAAACTGGCTTGGTTAATGGTTTTTCCCATTATTTTAATATGATAGTTAATTTTATGCATCAGTCTGATTGGAATAAGGTATGTTGAATTTTTTAAGCATTATTCCTGGATGTGAAATTGTTCTCAGAAAAGCTCAGAGGCAAAGTAGTATTCTCCAGTATACACAAGTTCATACTCAATGCAAAGAATAAAACAAAAAGTTCAGAAAAGGCAAGATTCCCACACTACTTTAATTTATAATCCCCATTCTTCCATAAAGAATTCTAGGTTCTAAGACCAAGAGGTTGCTTTTGGGTAAGAATTAGATTATGTTAGCATGACTCCTGTTTTTCCAGCTGGCAGAGGGTGCATAAACTGTCACAGTTCAACTTCTATAGTTACAAGAACCCATCCTATAGCAAATCTCTGTGTGTGTATGTGTGAGTGTTTGTGTACCACTGTGCCAATTACTCTGAGGAATGCTAAATCATCACCAACATCAAATCTATGCTCTGCAAGAGTACACTGTCACAATTATAGATAATGACACTTTTAAATCATTCTTCTTAATTAATAGTTGATTGGAGATATCTCATTTGTCAGTTTTTCTGAAATGTCATAATGGAGGATTCAAGTATGTTGCCTTCTAAACACCACAGACTTCTAACAATCTCTATGATAAGATATCTGAAGTCTTAACAGCATGACAGAGTAAATACACTTAAAATACAGACTATATTCATAGTGACAAACTATTCCTTTTTGAAGATAGTACGTGTATTTTTAATTTAACTTAATTTAAAACTGAGAATTTCCTACATGCATACTGCATCTACATCTCCCACACATTTTCTCTACTTAAACTGTCTTAATTCTTGAAACTCCTCTCAGACTCAGATAATCCTAATTGTTTTGATATTTGTAGACATTTAAAGTGAAAATCAATAAAATGACATGATGGAAGGAAACAGCTACTTTAGTTATATGAGTCTGTGCAATGACAGCTCATCCATCGTTAAGTGGAAAACTTCACAAGAGTGCTCTTAATGTTTAATAAGATGAGACAACATGAAGAAATCCAATTTTAGAGGTAGTGTAACATTATATTTCCTTTTGATTTTAGGATATGGCAACATTAAAGAATCTATTGCAATAAGAAAAGAAAGCATGAAACGTTAGCATGAAGGGCTGGTGGTCTCTATGTGCACTAATTGGCAGTATAATGGTGTGTATTTTAAATATTCTTGTATATTTAAGGTTTTGTGTACAGTAATGGTACTTTTCAGAGGTGGTGGAAACTGAAGATCTCTTGGAGCCAGTAAGTGACTTGAAGCCAGAACTTTTAGGACATATTTGCCCTGGTCCTTTCTCCTTGGATTCTTCCACTGTGTGTGTGTGTGTGTGTGTGTGTGTGTGTGTGTGTGTGTGTGGTTTTATTTTTATTTTTTTGTATGAGCTGTGTTGTTGAAAAGAAAAAGGTGGGTGTTGGTTTATGTGTTATTTATTATTTGCCCTATGATTATCAAGGAGATATTATTTAATCCACCATCACAATTAATAAGACACAGACACCTATTAAATTTTATAATTGCCTTATTTACCTTAGGATGCTTAGATATTTCATCTATGCTGTCTCAATAACCTTCCCATTTCACACATTAAAAAATATCTCAGACTGAAAAAAAATAGTTAACTTTGTGCCCAGTGTAGAAATTACCAAAATTTTTGTTTCCTTCTAAATATTTTTGTAAGCAATCATAATAAAAAGTAACATATATTCTATTGAAAATAAACAAATGGCAATATTATTTGAACATATATGTTTAAGTATGAAAATTAGTGTGAATTTTTTCTGAAATACTTTTGTGAGCTAGATACCTTAAATAAAAACAGGGAAAAAGTTTTAGTGTCATCTTTTTCTTTGAAATAAAATAATATAAAATAAACCTCAAATCACTTTTCATTCATTCCCCTTTAGTCCTCAAATCCATTTTTAAGTAGGCATTATTCTTCCCAATATCTGACTTGTAATCTAGTAGTATACCTACCATCATTCCTTCACTTATGTGTATCATGGGTGGCCATAAGGCTATTACCTGTCCCTTTCATTTCTGAAGTATGAAATCAATACAGGTACTGGAAATGACTAAGATTGACTCTACTGAGAATAATGTAATAGAGCTAAGCATCACTGGAAGTGTGCTTATATGTGTGTGTGTGTGTGTGTGTGTGTGTGTGTGTGTGTTTGTGTGTGTGTGTGTGTAGCCAAGGTCTCTGTAAGAATGCATGCACATAGGAAACTGGTTCTTTCTTGCTTTGCACAATGCTTCCCATTTCTGTAGAAAGCTAAGTATATCTTGGTCACCTCTCTAGGGATGTAGCAGTGCAGCTGAGATATAGTGCATTATCACAACTATCGTTTGGATGTTATTGTATTTGATGGTTGTTTTATTATTCTGAGGATACAAATGAAAGGAAGAGAGTAAATATGGCTATATAGAGAGGCAGAGCAAGAATGTGCAGAAAAGAAAGACTGCAGGAGACAAACTGTAAAAGGCAACGTATCTGTGAATCAGTGTGATTGACAAGGAGTGCACAGCAGAGAGAATTAGCATGTGACAGACAGGTGCATATGAAAATCAGGCTGCAGATGGCAGCAAGACAAGATCAATGCATGCCAGCACAAGCAGCAAGCAGATAATAAAATGTGATGAAGAGGGGAAACAGAAGTGTTTTACTGAAGAAGGAACTCAAAGGAAAAGTGTAAGTTCACAAAGTTCTTCCTAATAGCATAGCAAAATTTAAGATTAAAAATATATACATTAAACAAAACAGGGCTTGATATTTTAGTAGTGAAAATAATCAATTTAAATTGAAAGGAAATTTTTCAATAAACTTAATTTTAAAGCAGCAAGTTCTAAGAAAATGTAATCTACATTATGTGCTCATTCATTTTCAGTCACTTCGAATGATGGATGGCATGACTGTCACCAAAAAGGCCGAGTTTTCTTTTTGCAATTATATGTAACTTTGTGACAATTAATTTTTGAAAAACAGCATTCTGTCTTAACTTTCTAATGTAAAGTAAATTTCATGAATCATTTTCCTTGTTGTATCTATTCTGCCATAATGTACATCTCAATGAAATCTCAATGTGCTTATTTCTCTCACTATACCTTGATATACCTCCACACTTCAACACTGGAGGTTATGACCTAGTCACTAGTATACCAACACAGTATATATTATTATATTTTTCACTTTATAATGAAATAGAGGAAGCGAGCCAGTTCATTAAGGTGAAGGGATTTTTTTAAACTCATATTTTCAAAGCTAAAGAATCCAAGCCTTGGGCTGCTAGATTTCCCGTAGCATCTGTGAAACTAATGCCATCAGTGTGGGATCATGAGAAGAAGCACATGGTCTCACTGGAAGCAGAATGTCAGACAAGGTTCAGGGTTTAGGTCTGCTCTCATATCACCTTGCTCTCCATGCATCTCAGAAGTGTTCAAGGGTGCTGTGAGAGCTCCTTTGGAAGAATAGCTTCTCAGTGACCCCAAAGCTCCCAGTAAGCTTCTGTTCAAAAAATTTCATACATACAGCAGTCTCAGTTTCAATGCAATCTCCAATAAATAAAATCATAGAAAATACACCAAGACCTTCCAAGCTCATACTGTAAGAATGAAAGAAAGAAAAAAAAAAAGACAGACCCTTGTTAGCACTGTAACAGTTTATCTTTGGCCTGGGCTGTAAAATAGAGTTGTTCAGAGAGTAGTGTTCATGATTACATTTCTGGGATACAAAATCGTTGTTCCTGGATCCTATAGTGATGTGAGTTGTTTTCCAGTGGCTGCAAAAGTTGTTTACTTCAGTGTTCCAGGTATTCAGAAACACAAAGAAATAATGCAAGGATTTTATCCTTCATAATTTGAATTTGTGTTTAAACATTTCACAATTTGACATTCTTAGGTTTTACCAATAAACTATGCTACACAAAAAAATGGAAAGTTAAGGTGTAACCTAATTATTAGATACAAATTTTTACCTTCTCCCTGTAATTAATAAATACTGTGTGCACATAATTTTAAAAAATTAGGGTGTGTGCATAAGATGTATATATGGTCTGGGTATATATAGATGTAGAGGTCAAAGCACAATTTTTTGGAATCAGCATTCTCTTCATCTGTATATATGTTTCACAGGTCAAACTAAGGGGGTCTGCATGTGAGACAAGCCTTTTTATTTTCTGACCTATTGTCATCACATGTTTTTAAATAAATGAAAACACACTATTCATTTATCAATAAAAGCCACTTTGAAATGTTACAAAAACACATTCAAAAACTACTACTGATGAAATATGTGCCACATACTCATATAAGAGGTTGGTGATATAGCAGAGAGAGGCAAAGCCTTAGCTGAAAGCAAAAAGTGAAAGAATGAAACTTTACTTGTCAGTTGTGTTTTTATTTAAGATGGGAGCTACTTAGATTCTTAATTTCTACAGAGATTATTAAAATTACTATTTTTAGTATAATCAATGATAGATGCAGACTCATTAAAGTTTTATACACTATCAACATTTAGCTTTTGTAAATGGCATTCCCTTATAATCTAGAGGAATTTTTTAGGGGAAAAGTTGGTGGTTTCTAAATAACATTTTTGAGAAGGTGTACCTGCAAAGGTTTGCAAAAAGCCAGAAGATGGGAGTGTAGGTAATTCTTGATGCTTGAGAACAGAAATGCCTTGAAGACATCAAGATATGCCTCATTCTGCAGTGTGATGTTTCAGGATGACTGTTGCAAAAACAATTTTAAGTAAGAAGTAGAGAAAGAAAAACACAGGGAAAAAAAGCTATAAATTATAAAGAGTCATTATCATATTTAAAACAGACTATCCCAAGGCAAAACTACTTATGAAACCACAGCTAAATGAATCTTTGGTACATCAAGCTCAAATCTTTACACAATTTTAAACTTATCTGTAGTGTAATAACTGCACAATATATTTCTATGTGCTGTGCTGTGTAGACGTTTACAGGCTTTGTATGAAACAGTATGTTAATCAATTTCACAATAATGGCAATGCTCTTTTTCATATTGTCAGTTTCCTATGTGGTATCCCTCAGGTTATTTTGGAATGTAATAATGTCAATAGTCTTTCATGTTACATATGAATTTCATAATTTTCTTTTGTGTTTGTTTTGAAGACATTTTAAAATAAGGTTTAACATTTTATTGT
Organism: Rhombomys opimus; assembly: GCA_010120015.1. Lineage (NCBI taxonomy): Eukaryota > Metazoa > Chordata > Mammalia > Rodentia > Muridae > Rhombomys > Rhombomys opimus. Next base: position 130,541 of record REGO01001094.1, on the reverse strand, counting down.
TGGAGTAACCACATGCCCAATTTAAACATGACCAAGTCTACAGGTTAAAAATATTGAACACCATTTGTAGGATTGATTGATGACCGTAATTCAGCATAAACATTCAGTTTTTCCATTATGTGAATACTTACAGATTCAGCTTCAATCTACTGAAATGTCTTCTCTTACAGTTGTATTGATTTTATTACCAGTTTTCATCTGAATATTTTGAGGTACAGACTGATTTTGCTTTGGTTATTTGGCCAGGGATCACTTGATTCTGAATGTCTTATGAGAAGACATGACAGGAAGCTGAGTCAGAGGTATGGTGCATGACAGCAGAGAAAAGAAGAAGAGACAACATTTTCTTAGGGAACTTTCATTTATCCTTTGATTTTCTGAATTCTTTTACTTTTCATCCTCATTGGCCTCTTTCTTGATTTTATCATATCATGTTTTTAGTATCATTACAATGTACCTTTAAGACTGACCTTTGAACAATACTATAATATACTTTTTAATTATATTTTTCTAATCTGTTATTATTTACAACAGGAACAAAGCAACGCCTATTCCTCTATTCTCTGTGGTGACATATGTGGTAATATATTACATATATTAGATTTTAAAACATGGATAAAGACATGAAGGTTGACATGACACATCTTCATGACACACAAGGTCAACACCTTGTATGTACAAGGTGCGTGAAGCAGTGGATGCCCTGAGTGAATATCTTGGGTGAACTGTGTACTGTTGAATTGTGCACATGGGCACAGCCATGACAAGGACAAAGGTCTCAGACACTTGGGAAATTGCCAAATCTTTTCTCATATGGGTTAGCTCAGAATTAGTAAGCTTTTTCTTTTTTTTTATTGGCCCAAATGTGAGTGGCTACAGACAATTGGTTAGTTTGAACAAATATAACAATGAGGTCTCACTTGCATGACTGACTTAGCATGAGTGAACAAGGACAGCAATGATAGACATGTTAAGGTGGAGGGGAAAACAGCAGATGAAGCCTCAACCGTATGCACAGTACTGTAGGAAACTAGAGAATGCTGAGAGTAGGGCAAGTAGTCTTCCTCAAAGAGGCACATCAGTTGATTACCCAGTGCCAAATGGTCAGCTCTGAAAATATACATATAAACTACATATATAGACTAAACAGGTTGTTCTTATGTGTTTAGGAATATCTATTCATACACACATACAGAAGCATGTATGTACCTAAAATCAATAAAAAAAGATACCATGAATGTGATGAAATAAAAGGGAGGTATATAGAAGGATTTTGACTGAGGGAACGAAAGGGGTGAATGATATAATTGTATTATAATCTCAAAAAAGTAGAAGAAATAAATTTTAAAATCAGCTAGTAACCTGGAAAGGCTACACCCACAGGGGGATCATGGGACTAGAGAAAGGGCATAGGGGGGAAGAGGGATGGTGGGTGGGACTGGGAGGAGGCGAGGGAGGGGGCTGCAGGGGATTAAAAGTGAAAAAATTGTAATAAATAAATATGTAAATAAATTTAAATTTAAAAAAATCAGCTAGTGACTACATATGAAAGTAAAGACTGCTTATAAACAAAACTTATGATAAATTATCCTGGCTAATTATGGCTGTAATGGTGGACCTAATAAAGTATCACAGTACTTCGAAATTAAAGATGGTGGAAGAAGATCTAAGTTGAATTGGTATGCATATGCCTCAATTCAGCATTTTCAGTTTTGAAAACAGGAAGTACTGTCAACTATAGACAAAGAAACATTCCTCAAGGAGGAAGCCATCCCTCTCCCTTCCTACAACCTCAGCAAAGCAACACATATAGACAGTTATACACATTAGAACTATAATTGCTATATCTGACAACTGACTTTCAGAATGGCAAGAAAAATATTCTTTTTGATTCTTTGTGAACCCTACACATTTTTCCAAATTTTATTACAGAACAAATAATAATAATAATAATAACCTAATACTCGCTTCTATCCAATAATCAAAAGGGAAGGTAAAAATTTTCTCTCAGCTTTCATTATCAAATAAAAATTCACTCATACAAATAAAAACAAAACATGTTTATTGTTGCTATGAAGTAAGCACGTATTTTACTAATGTTTTATATATATATATATATATATATATATATATATATATATATATATATACAAACTTTAGCATTGACTACTAAGATGTCTCCTTGGGACTATTAGTTTAAATACTTAAATTGAATATACTTGCAAAACTAAAAAAGGAAAAATCATTAGTGACAGATAGAATATTTGTGCACTCCCACTGTGAAGAGTCTGAAGTTAGAAGTTATATTCCCAGCTCTAAGGATGCTTTATACTTCACAGATTCATACACGCATTAAATGGGTTTAGATTACAATTGCTCCACCTCTGATCTTCCTCTTATCCCCATTAACTCTTCTCATCATTAACAGTTCTTCTCCCAGACTTATGACTGGTTTTTGTGTTCTGATGCATTTCTAATATGTTTAGTTTAATTAAAGCCAAACTTGTGACAACTGGATTGGAACTATCAAATTGAGCCATAGTAGGGAGTCATCAGTGGGTACACAATGAAAAGCAATAATTCTGTTTTCTCTGATTCTATCAGGAGTAAATAGTCCAGCAATAGAACTATGAGGACTTTTCTCTGAGGGTATTAAGTTTGATGGAATGGAGTTGGTTCTTCCTGTAACCAGCAGTATATTGTTTGCTCTTTTACTCTTTTAATTTACGAGGGCTGGTGAAATAGAAAAATAAAAGGTGAAAAGAATCACACACACACACACACACACACACACACACACACACACAGATACGTTGTGTGAAGCAAGACAAGCTCCAACAATTTCACATATGTACATAAGTACATATATATGTATGTACTATTTATATACATACAAATTCACACATTAGATGAATGCAGCAAAACCCCTATCAACTTTACATATATACACACAGACACACAGACACACAGACACACAGACACACAGACACACACACACACACACACACACACACACATATATATATATATATATATATATATATATATATATATATATATACATATTGGATGGAGGAGCAAACTCCAGTGAGTGAGCTCCAATAGACTTATGTTTTCTCCCAAGGTTACACATCCAACAAAATCTGTCAGGCAATACACACATTACAATGCACTTACATTCTATTTTTCTTTAAGTAAGTGATTACAATGAGTATATATAGAAAAACATGCTTCCCAATACCCTCACATAATGAAATATTTTATGTATTATGGATGAAAAGCAAATTTTTCCCAAGAGCACATATACATTTGAAACTAAACAACTTCTAACAGATTAACAAAGTGTAAGTAAGCAAAGTAATTTTCTCAACCAGTTTCTCTTATTGCAGGATGCAATTTGTGGTTACAAAGAAAGAATTAATTATTTTATTATTAGTCTGTTTAAAATGTAATATTATAAAAATTTATTTTAAAACTATACATAAAAAACAATCATTCATTTCTACTTTAAAACTTCAAGGTACATGTCTACTCATTAACAATTTTTACTAAATCATATGAGGAAGATGAGGGCAAAACTATATACAAGAAATTAATTATCATCTTAATCATCATCCCAGCTTCAGCAAGAATGAGGCATGTTAGCTAGTACCAGCCAGGCTGCCATTGTTCTTGTTTTCTAATCTCAAAATGTCCCAAGGTTAGCTATTTGAAAGAAGTGAAAAACAGTAAGATCTGGAGAGGACAGAAACTCCACAAGGAGAGCAACAGAACCAAAATAATCTGAGCACAGGGGTCTTTCCTGAGACTGATACTCCAACCAAGGGCTATGCATGGAGATAACCTCAGACCCCTGCACAGATGTAGCCATGGCAGTTCAGTATCCAAGTGGGTTCCATTGTAATAGGAACAGGGACTGTCTCTGACATGAACTGATTGGCCTGTTCTTTAATTACCTCCCCTTGAGGGGGAAGCAATATTACCAGGTCACAGAAGAAGACACTGCAGCCACTCCTGATGAGACCTAATGGACTAGGATCAGAAGGAAGGAAAAGAAGTCCTCCCCTATCAGTGGACTTGGGGAGGGGCATGCATGCAGAGGGTGGAGGAAGGGAGGAATTGGGACAGGAGGAGGGAGGGAACTACAGGGGGTGATACAAAGTGAATAAAGTGTAATTAATAAAGAATTAAATATATATATATATTTAAAAAAGGAGTTTGCCTTTCTTTTTTACCATTTTTATTTTTATTTTTATATTAATTACAGTTTATTTACTTTGTATTCCAGCTGTAGCCTCCTCTCCCATTCCCTCCCAATCCCACCCTTCATCCCTCATCTCCTCCCTGCCCCTCTCTAAGTCAACTGATTGGGGAGGTCCTCCTCCCCATTCTATCTGACCCTAGTTTATAAGGAATTATCAGGACTTGCTGCAATGTCCTCCTCTGTGGCTGCTCCTCCCGCGGGAGGGTGGGGGAAGTCAAAGAGCCAGCCACTGAGTTCATGTCAGAGACAGTCCTTGTTCCCCTTACTAGAGAACCACTTTGACACTGAGCTGCCATGGGCTAAGTCTGACTAGGGATTCTAGTTTATATCCATGCATAGTCCTTGCTTGAAGAATCAGTCTCAGAAAAGACTCCTGTGCCCAGATATATTTGGTCCTTGTGGAGCTACTGTCCTCTCTAGTCCCCAGTATCTCCCCCTGTTTTCTTATGATTCTCTGCAATCTGCCCAAGGTTTTGTTATGAGTCTCACCATCTGCTTTGATACACTGCTAGGTAGTCTTTCAGAGGCCCTCTACAGTAGGTTCCTGTCCTGTTTCTTGCTTTCTTCTACTTCCAATGTCCATCCCATTTGTCTTTCTAAGTGAGGATTGATCATCTTACACTGGGACCTCCTTCTTGTTTAGCTTTTTGCCTTTTTTAAATTTTAAATTGTTCTTAAAGATTTTCTACATCAAAGCCACTGACAAAAAGACCTTAACCTGACTTCCTAAAACTATTTAAATCAGATTAGGAATTCTGAAAAATAATTAATTCACCTAAACAATATTATTTTATGAAAATTCATCTTCATATTGATTTGCAGGAAAATTGCCCAATAGAGTGGAATGTCTCCCAAAAGGCAATCACACCAGACTATAGGCAGAGCAGGTCTCCCCACACCCAATCACACCACACTAAATATATGAGGACTATAGCAATGACAGACATGAAAAGGAACAGCAACAGCAAAAAGTAATCGGGAGACAAAGCCTCCAGGACTATGCCTTTCTGAGGTACATCCGTCCTAGCTATGTAAAAATGGTGGACTGTCTCCATTTTTACATTATGTTTCATAACAGTAGCAAAATTACAATTATGAGTTGTCAGTGAAAATAATTTTATGGCTGGGGGTCACTACAATGTTAGGAACTATATGAAGTGCTTGCAACATCAGGAAAGTTGAGAACCATTGCTCTAGGACCTTGCTTGCCAACAACTCATAAGGAGATATCCCATTTCTGGCACTAAATGACGGTTGTTGTTAAGACAACCAATGATTTCTATGCCCAGCTTTTTCCAGTATAGGGAACTATCTCCCTTTCAAGCCATTTGCAATATAAATTATATGTTTGAAATTTGCCCACAAGATAATGTTTCCATATGATATTTGCATTATCCCTTGTCTGGTTCATCTTCCCAATCTCATGCTCTTTTCCCCCATTTTCCCACCTTCCTATTTTGTATATCTAATAAACACCCCTCTACCTTACATTACCTATCTTACCACCTTAAGGTATTTTCTTCCCAATGGCTTGTTTTCTGGCTTCTACTCATACTCAAGTTAAACATATACAGTTAAAGTATTCAGCGCTGAGATCCACATATAAAGGAGTATACATTGCGTTTGTTTTTCTATGCCTGATTCTCCCCACTCAGTATAATTCTTCAAGTCTCATCCCTTTATCTACAAGTCTTATCATTTAATTTTTCTTTAGAGCAGAATAAACCTTCACTCTGTATATTCATCACATTTTCATTATGCATTCACCATTTGGCTGATTCTATTTTATAGCTATTGTGGGCAGATTAGCTATGCACATAGCAAAGTGTACATGTCTGTAGTAAAATATAAGGTTATTTTAGTGTAGGCCCAGGAGTGAAGAGCTGCATCATTTGAAGAACATTAGCACTAATTTTCACAGGGGTTAGAGTTCACTCAACTTTATTAAACTGGACTTTTATATCCTGAATTATCTTTATTATTTAATTCTGATGTTTCTTTGTACTCGTTTGGGCATTGTTCAGGATTTTCTTCCTGTCTTGTTTAAGTTAGTTCGGCTGTTATTTAGTGTTCTCTTTGAATTCCCTGAACTCTTTGATTATGCTTGTGATTGTTTTTTAAATTCTCTGTGTTGATTTTTATCTAAGTTGTTTTCACTGGGACAATTACTGTAAAATAGAGAATCTTGGGGGAGAACATTATCTTGGTTATTCATATCAATGTGTTTTTTCCTATAGGGTCTTGATATCTGGGTTAGTTGTTGATGGCTCTCTTTTTAAAGATCTGTTTCTTTTTATTTTATTTATTTTAAAGTTTAATTCATATTTTTATTAATGTGTATAAGTGTTTTTGTTTGCATGTATGTACATTTACGACCTAAGTACCTAATGCCCACAAAGGCCAAAAAAGGATACTGGATACCCTGGAACTGGATTACTTTTGGTTATAATCCAATATATATGGGCTTAGAACCTAACTGTGTCCTCTGTAAGAAAAGCAATTGCTTCTCACTTCTATGCCATATTTCTAGCCCTGGTTTTGTCTTTTGATTTGAGTTTCTAGACCACAAGGTTAAGGTACCTAGAGAAAGTACTGAGTGGTGTTATTTGTGGAAGTCTGAAGGTGACCTTAGCTGGTCTCTTACTGGTACCACAGGGACAGTTACAGAGACTCCCAAGGCAGGTCAGTGTTGATGATTGAGGGTAGAGCCTAGAAGAAGGAATCTCTGACTCAGCTGAGGGCTCAGCAGAGTGTGTTGCTAAGGCAAGGTTATACACGGATGAGTTGTTGGGGTAAGGACTCCTAAAGTAGAGAGGTGCTCTCAATGGGATCAGCCATGGGTAAAGTAAAGTGAAACAGAGATGACACCAAGTATTGGCAATGGTCCCAAGTACAAAGAGGTGGAATCATATATTAGGGCAGGTAGAGTCTTTTACCTGTAACTGAGAATGTGAGCTAAGTATGACCTGGAGACCCTGTAACATCATTGAGGTTGACTAGGAACCCTGGGGAAGCCATGAGGTCATGGGATAACTTAGGTAAAGGAAATTAAAAAAAATGGCCCTCCCAGATATGGGCAGAGAGATATTTTTATGTTGGAGGAAGAAAATGTACTTTTCTAGAGGCACAATCAGCTTGTGTTTCTAAGAAAAGCAGGTAGGGAGTTGGGCAATATAGAGAAGAGGACAGAGTGGGCCTATCCAATGATAGTGTTCACCTGAGGTCCCAGGAAAGATGAGCAGGGAATTCTGAAGATTTTTACAGCAGGCATGAAAGAAACTTAGCTCAGCTTCCCAGATCAGTACTCACATACCAACTACAGAAAGCTGAGCAATTGGTATAAAAAAAACTGTATGATATATTAGATTTTTGTTCTGGATGGTGTCTACTACACAGAGAAGAACTACAGTTATTCCGAATTGGCATTGGAGGTCAATTTCCCAGCCAGCAGATCTTTTAGATCTCATCTTCCCAAACATGAAATAAAAATGAAATATTCTGCTTTGCTTCGCACTGGGGGGTATTCCTTCCTGTCTGGTTTCCGCCTAAAATACAGACTAGCTACTGAAGTAAAAATATATCCAGGTGCTAATGCTGGCAGAGGGTTAAAGTGAATCAAGAGCACTCTACCTGGAGCTGAGCCTCTGGGTGAAAATGGGAAATAATTCTGTGCAGATCTTCTTCCTGAATAACACAATGAACTGTGAATAAGAAGTGTGAGAAATCTTTGTTTCATACTTAGAACATCATTGATAATTAACTATTAAGAAATGAAACAAAGAAAACAGAAAGCTCTCTACAATAGGAAGAGATATGATTAAAATCTTTATCAACACACACACCTATTTATGTCTATGAAATGCATGTGTGTTTCACTTTTCTTAGCCTTGATAGTCTTACTCTCAAGAGACTGAAGTGCTACTCAGTGTTAAGAGGTTAGATCTGCTGATCCACTCCAGCATTGCACACTGGAACTATTTATTTCAAAAGTAGAGTCCAAGGGAACACTTTGCTTTGCAAGGAAGAAATAAAAGCTTCCCTCTCCTTAAGAAGGCTAACAGTGTTAATCTCCTGCACATGAGAATGAAAAATACTTTGTTCTTGAACAGAATATAAGAAAGTGTCTCCATGTTGAATCTTCTGTTCTATACCATTTATGAGTCCACTTGGAGCCCTGAAGGCCAATTCCAATAACATACAGAATACATCTCATCCTGCAGACTCTGTTAATTCAGCAGGTTCCTGAATGGCCCCCAGGGTTCACCAATCTATGCATCTTCATATCAGAGCTTGCATCAACACAGCAGTTATTACCCTGAGCCACTGGGAGCAATTTCTTCGTATTTACAAAAACTTTTTTCTGGTTACTAGGGAATGAACAATATGTTGCCACACTCAGAAGCAACATCTATAGCCATACCTATTCAGCATGGAATCACAACTCAGAGACAGATTATTTAATGAGAAAAGTTTAGCCTCCAGGATCAAGTAGAATTAAGGGTAAAATAGTCATCATTTCTGACAAACACATTCCCTGTACAGTCCTGCAATTAGGACATGTAATTAATTATACCACAGGCACATTTTTTATTTGCTATAGAAAGGAATTCATGACAAAAAAAAGAGAATATACTTTTTTTAGGAAATAGATCTATAGTAATAAACACATCAAAGGCAAGAATATCTTTTTATGTGTGAATAAACTTAATATATATTACTTCCACTTTTCTGATTTTGTAGAAAAGTCACTATGTTCCAATATTCTCTAAGTTCCTAATAAAAAAATTACTTCTTGTGATTTTGACATAATTATATATAATTATATCATTTCCCCCTTGCCTTTTCTCCCTCCAAGCTCTCGCACTTATCTCACATTGATCTCTTTTTTGTCCACTGCCTTTATTTACATTAATTGTTGTTACATATGGAATAAAATCTAACTGCTTAAAATTAGATTGATGAATTTATCTTTAAATATGAGTCTTAGGCACGTAGATTGCTCAGGAAAGTGAATAGTGCAAGTCTTTGTTCCTTTTGGTCAAAAAAGTTTCGCAGTATATAGACAGGAGGGCTCCAGTTCTATTACTGTGAGGATAATGTTGAGGAAAACAACAAAGAAACAGATGAGCTTTGTGGATAATAGCCTGCCAAATACTGCTTCCCAATTCTCATAAAATTCAGTGTTTAGCAAACGGCATAATTTTAACTTACAAGTTGAAAATTCGAACTTGTATATTAACTTCTTGGGTTGTAAATCATCTCTTAGCAAGGTGTGTTGTTCACATGTACATAGGAGATTCTTATTTTGTCTGATACTTGAGCATTAAGAAAAAGTCGTTGGTTTCATTGTGTGGCTCTTATCCCCAAGACTCCCTGTGCTCTGTCCAAAATTTGGCTGTGAGTTTCTGTATCCACTTTGATCCCCTGCTGGGTGAAGTCTTTTAGAGGACATCTGTGGTAGGCTCCCATCCTGTTCCCTCTCTTCTACTGTTTTCTGAGTCTATCCTGTTTCCCCTTCTGAATCAGAATGAAGCACATTCTTTAGGGTCCTCCTTGCTGTTTAGCTTCTTTAGGTCTGTAAATTTTAGTATGTTTATCCTATATTATATGGATGATCTTCTCTAGTTCCATCAATTTGCTTGCAAGTTTCATGTGCCCATGGGAGACTGCAGAGACTGGTGCGTCAACCAAAGACCATGAATAAAGAGGACCTAGATGCCCTGCTCAGATGTAGCCCATAGACAGTTCAATCTCTATGTGGGTTTCCTAGTAAGGGGAGAAGAGGCAGTCTCTGACATGAGCTCAGTTACCTGCTCCTTGATCACTTCTCTCTGGTGGAGGTGGGGGGAGGGCTAGACAGCCCACAGAGGGAGAAGATCCAGACAGCCTTGATGGGACCTGATAGGCTAAGATCAGGCTGTAGAGGAGGAGAATTTTCCCTATCAGTGGACTAGGGAAAAGGGATTGCGGAGCAAGAGGGAGGGAGGGTAGGAATGGGAGGAGATGAGGGAGGGGACTAAAACTGGGATACAAAGCAAATAAAATTTAAAAAATAATAATGATGAAGAAAAAGAAAAAGAAGGAAAAAAAAAGAGTAAGTCATTAATAGGAGGTAGGTATTGTGTTTGCTTTGAATCACCATAGAAAGTTGTACACAGAAAGACCTTGTTTGCTTTGAGGAGGAATGAATGCAAGAAGCTAAAACATAACCCAAATTACAATGTTTTCACTAGAGCTGGTATTGGGAAGATCTCTGAGATTTTCTTCCACCTTTTCTTCATTTTTTCTTAGCCCTGAACTACAGACTTCTAATCACTCCTCATGTGTTTATGTGCAAATCTTACAGGACAGACATTTTCTGCATTCCAAAGCAAACAAATCCCATTGATTTGGTCTGGTTTGTGTTAATAATCCTTAAGATCTGATTACACCTATCTTTGTTTTGTAAACCTGCCTTACACATATTGATTGGTTGATTAAACAGCCTATACCTGGGCACGGCAGAGGAGGAATGGCTAAGACTCCTGGGCTTTGGAGGTCAGAGAGAATCAAGGGAGACATACAAAGGGAGAGAGAAGATGGAGGTGGCCAGGATGGGTTAGTCTGGAGAAGAAACCACTCAGGGCTGGGAGAAAGGACTCCAATAATGGCGTAAAATGGCTCAGATGAAGAATAAAAGCAAGTATTCATTAGATTATGGATGGAAGATAAAATGGTTAAGGAGGATAGTATTGGATGGGGGCTGGGAGATGGATGGTGAGGATATTCAGACAGCATAGGTAGGAATATCTGCCAGGCCCAAGGTAAATAAGACAATTATAAAATCTAATGTGTCTTATCATTTGTGATACTGGGTTAGATAATACCACTGCAGTAATCACAGGGCAAATAATAATAATATATAGGCCAATACTTTTTTTTTTTAATTTACAGCAACAGAATCAGACATTCATTATAACCTGACTGTTTTCATTTTGAAGTTTTTGTTTTGTAAATGAGAGTTTCATGCTGCTGCAGTGATGTTGGCCTCATTCAGAGGTTCTTTGTAACAGAGAATAACCTTGAACTTCCAGTCTTCCTGCTTCAGCCTCCCATGTTCTGGGATCACGTGTGTGAACCACCATGCTAAAAAAGAGCAGTGCTTTTTCTCAGACTTCCATAAACTTCATCTAGAAAGATGAATTTCAAATGTAGATACTGTTTGATGTAACATATTACTTATTTTCACTTTTGTGAAACTTAATTTTCTTTTTTATTTATAGTATAATGTAGAAATTTTATAATTTTACGAAAAAATCTCAGAATCTGCAGAATTCCTGCTTGACAGAAAGTATCCTTCTTCTTTTTCCTGGTTACCCTTCTTTTTCCCAGCACTTTCAACTCCCAACACACTTGTCCCCAAATCTTCTCTTCACCCTTGTTTCTCTCCCCATTCCATCTCTTGTCCAGTTGCCTCTCTTCATCCACTTCTGCTATTTATTCTATTTCCCATTCTTGGTGACATTCCTACATCCTCCCTTGGGCCCTCATTGTTACTGAGCTTCCTTGTGTCTACTGATGTCATATGGTTATCCTGTACTATAGGTCTAATATTTGCTTATAAGTGAGTACATACCATGTGTGTCTTTCTGGGTCAGGGTTACCTGACATAGGATGACCTTTTCTAGTTGTATCCATTTGTCTTGAAATTTCAGGATTTCTTTGTTTTTAATAGCTGAGTAGTATTCCTTTGTATAAATGTACCACAATTTCTGCCATTCTTCAGTTGATGGACATCTACGTTGTTTTCAGTTTCTGCTGTTATGAATAAAGCCACTATGAACATAGCTGAGCAAATGTCCTTGTTGTATGGTAGAACATCTTTTGGGTATGTGCTCAGGAGTGGTATAGCTGGATCTGGTACAACTATTCCAAGTTTCTGAGAAAGTGCCAGATTGATTTCCAGAGAGACTGTACAATAAGGGAGTGTTCTTTCCACATCCTTGCCAGCATGTGTTGTCACTTGAGATTTTGATCTTTGCCATTCTGACTGGTATAAGACAGAATCTTAGAGTCATTTTGATTTGCATTTCTCTGATAGCTAAACACACTGAGCATTTCTTTAAGTACTTGTCAGCCATTCGAGATTCCTGTATTGTAATTTCTCAGTTTCACTCTGTACCTCATTTTTAATTAAGTTATTTGATTTCCTGATCTTTTATTTCTTATGCTCTTTGTATATCTTAGATACTAACCCTCTGTCTGATGTATGGTTGGTGAAGATATTTTCCCAATTTTTAGGTTGTTGCTTTGTTCAATCGACAGTGTCCTTTGAGTTACAGAAGCTTCTCAGTTTCATGAAATCCCATTTACTAATTGTTGATCTCAGAACTTGTGCTATTGCTGTGCTGTTCAGGAAGTCATCTCCTATTCCAATGAGTTCCAGACTTTCCCCCACTTTGTATTCCATTAGGTTTTATTGTATCTGGTTTTATGTCAAGGTCTTTCAAACACTTGGACTTGAGTTTTGTGCATGGTGATAAATATGGGTCTATTTGCATTTTTCTACACACAGACATCAAGTTAGACCAACACCATATGCTTAGGATGCTTTCTTTCTTCCATTGTAGGGTTCTGGTTTCTTTGTTGAAAATCAATTGCCCTTAGGAGTTTGGGTTTATTTCTGGGTCTTCAATTCCGTTCCATTGATCAACCTGTCTGTTACTCTTGCAATGCCATGCAGTTTTTATTGCTATTGCTCTGTAATGTAGCTTGAGATCAGTGATGTTGATACCACCAGAATCATGTACAGAATTGTTTTGGCTATCCTGGGGTCTTTTATCTTTCCATAAGAAGTTAATGGTTGCTCTTTCTAGATCTGTTAAAGAAATGCGTTGGAATATTATTGGGAATTGCATTGAATCTGTAGATGACTTTTAGCAGGATGGCCATTTTTGCTGTTTATCCTACAGATCCCTGAGCATGGGAAATCTGTCCATCTTCTAAAATTCTTCTTTAATTTCTTTCTTCAAAGACTCAAATTTCTTGTCATACAGGTCTTTCACTTGCATTGTTAAAGTTACACCAACATATTTTATATTATTTGTTGCTATTGTGAAGAGTGGTGTTTCCCTAATTTCTTTCTTAGCCCTTTTGTTGCTTGTATAAAGGAGGGCTACTGACTTTTTTGAGATAATTTTGTATCCAGATATTTTGCTGAAAGTGCTTATGATCCATAGGAGCTCTCTAGTCTTATCTTGGGGGTCACTTATATATACTATCATATCATCTGCAAATATCTATTATTTGACTTCTTCACTCCCAGTTTCTATCTCCTTTGTCTCCTTTATTTGTCTTATTGGTCTAGCTAGAACCACATATATTGAAGAGATATGGTGAGGGTGGGCAGCCTTCTCTTGTCTCTGATTTTAGCAGGAACACTTTAAGTTTCTCTCCATTTAATTTGATGTTGGCTATTGGCTTACTGTATATTACCTTTATTGTGTTTAGTTATATGCTTTGAAGCTCCAATCACTCCAAGAGTGGTGTTAAATTTTGTCAAAGGCCTTTTCAACATCTAATTAGATGATCATGTGGCTTTTTTCTTTCAGTTTGTTTATACGGTGGATTACTTTGAGAGATTTTCATATGTTGAACCATCCCTGCATTCCTAGGATGATGCCTACTTGATGATGTTGGATGATATTTTTGATATGTTCCTAGATTCTGTTTGCAAATATTTCTTAAGTATTTTTACATCAATGATCATAAGGGATTTTGGTGTGAAATTATTTTTCTTTGTTGGGTCTTTGTGGGTTTAGGTATATGGGTGACTGTAGCCTCAGAGAATGAGTTTGGCAATGTTCCTTCTATTTTGTGTATCAGCTCCTCTTTGAAAATATGGTAGATTTCTGTGCTAAAACTATCTGTCCCAGGGCTCTTTATGGTTGGGAAGCTTTTGATAAGAGCTTCAACTTCTCTAGGGGTCATAGGTTTTTTTTTTTTTTTTTTTTAAAGATTTATTTATTTTATGTATATGAGTGTTCTATCTGCATTTACACCTGCCAGAAGAGGGAATCAGTTCACATTATAGATGGTTGTGAGCCACCATGTGGTTGCTGGGAATTGAACTCATGACCTTTGGAAGAGCAGACAGTGCTCTTAACCACTGAGCCATCTCTCCAGCCCCGGGGTCATAGGTTTATTTAAATTGTTAACCTAGAGGGAGCCAAGATGGCAGCGCAGGGAGAGCACTGTGTCTGAGAAGCAGGACAGCACTCTCCATGCAGTGATCAGGAGACTGAACTCTGGGCCCTAAAACTACAGCGACCGTGTTTCCCAGGTGAGGGGAGGCACCCATGGTGTGGGAATCAGTCAGGTCCACTCTCGGGCCTCCAGCTAAAACCCTGAAGAGATGCTGCGTAATGAGGACAATGGGCCAGAGCCACAAGGCTGCATGTCCCGATCACTTTCCCAGGCTGATTGGTGGGCACAAGGGTGACAGAGACTGGGAGTCTCAGTCGCAAGAAAACCCCACGGGGAAGCAAAAATACTTAACAAAATACTTGCAACCCCAATACAAGAACACATCAAAGATATCATCCACCATGACCAAGTAGGCTTCATCCCAGGTATGCAGGGGTGGTTCAGTATACGGAAATCCATCAATGAGATCCACCATATTAACAAACTGAAAGAAAAAAACAAATGATAATCTCCCTAGATGCTGAAAAAGCATTTGACAAAATCCAACATCCATTCATGTTTAAAGTATTGGAGAGACCAGGGATACAAGGCACATATCTAAACATAGTAAAGGCTATATACAGCAAGCCTATAGCCAACATCAAACTGAACAGAGAGAAACTTAAAGCAATCCAACTGAAATCAGGGACAAGACAAGGCTGCCCACTCTCTCCATATCTCTTCAACATAGTTCTGGAAGTCCTTGCTAGAGCAATAAGACAGTTGAAGGAGATCAAGGAGATACAAATTGAAAAGGAATAAGTCAAATTATCACTGTTTGCAGATGATATGTTAGTATAGCTGACTGACCCCAAAAACTCTACCAGGGAACTCCTACAGCTGATAAACAGCTTCAGCAAAGTGGCCGGATACAAAATTAACTCAAAAAAATCAGTAGCCCTCCTGTATACAAAAGACAAAAGAGCTGAGAAAGAAATTAGGGAAACAACACCCTTCACAATAGCCACAAATGACATAAGGTACCTCGGATTAACCCTAACCAAGGAAGTCAAAGACTTGTATGAAAAAAATTTCAAGTCTCTGAAGAAAGAATTGGAAGAAGATATGAGAAGATGGAAAGATCTCCCATGCTCATGGCTCGGCAGGATTAGCATAGTAAAACTGGCCATCTTACCAAAAGCAATCTACAGATTCAATGCAATTCCCATCAAATTACCAACACAATTCTTGGAAAGACCTGGAAAGAAAGATTCTCAACTTCATATGGAATAACAAGAAACCCAGAATTGCTAAAACAATCCTCTACAATAAAAGATCTTCTGGAGGAATCTCCATCCCTGATCTTAAGTTGTACTATAGAGCAACAGTTTTAAAAACGGCATGGTACTGGCATAGAAACAGAATGGTGGATCAATGGAACCGAACAGA
>REGO01001094.1:94109-113446 GCA_010120015.1 Rhombomys opimus | reverse complement strand
AAAAAAAAAAAGAAAAATAAGAAAATCATAAAATTTGCAGGTAAATGGTGGGAACTAGAAAGGATCATCCTGAGTGAGTTGTCCCAGAAACAAAAAGACACACATGGTATATACTCACTCATATAGACATACAACATAGGACAAACCCACTAAAATCTGTGTATCCAAAGAAACTAAGCAAGAGTGAGGACCCTAACTAAAATGTTCAACCCCCATCCTGAAATGCAAAGAGGATGGACATCAGAAGAAGAAGAAAACAGGAATCAAACTAGGAACCTGCTACAGAGGGCCTCTGAAACCCAGAAGAAGAAAACAGGAAAGAAACTAGGAACCTACCACAGAGGGCCTCTGAAAGTCTCTGCCCTGCAGACTATCAAAGCAGATGCTGAGCCTGATGGCCAACTGTCGGGCAGAGTGAAAGGAATTTTATGTAAGAAGTGGGAAATAGTAAGAGCTGGAGAGGACAGGAACTCCACAAGGAGATCAACAGAACAAGAAAAATTTAATACAGGGAACTTCCCAGAGACTAATACTCCAACCAAGGACTATTCATGGTGATAACCTAGAACCCCTGCACAGATGTAGCCCATGGTAGTTCAGTGTCCAAGTGGGTTACCTAGTAATGGGAAGAGGGACTGCCTCTGACATAATCTGTTTGGCCTGCTCTTTGATCACACACCCCCCCCCCCGAGCAGGGAGCACCGTTACCAGGCCACAGAAGAGTACAATGCAGCCACTTTTAATGTGAACTGATAGACTAAGATCAGAAAGGAGAGGAGAACCTCCTCTATCAGTGGACTTGGGGAGGGGCATGCATGCAGAAAGGGGAGGGAGGATGGGGTCATGAGGGGAGGAGGGAGGGGCTTATGGGGGGATACAAAATGAATAAAGTGTAATTAATAAAAAATTTAAAAAATGTTAACCTTATCTTGACTTAACTTTTGGAAGAGGAAATTAAGGAAATCATCCATTTCTTTTAGATTTCTCAATTTCTTTGCTTACAGAATTTTAAGTATGCTCTAATGATTCTTTACCTTCCCTCACTGTCTGTTATATCCCCCTTTCCATTTCTGATTTTGTTAATTATTCGTCTCCTGTGTTTTCCTTGGCGTAGGGCAATCTGGTTGCAACATCTGTTACCCCATTGATAGCCAGGGTGTTTCCACTCATCTGGTTAGGTGGATGTCCCCTTCTTCTTTTGCCACTCCACATGTGTCCCTCCTGAAGCTGTGTGGACCTGAAGAGGAGGACCTTGCCCAAACAGAGGAGTACTGTATCTGCCTTTTATGTTGATGCCTTGATACGCTAGACAGTATGTCAGTAGCTTTCCATATGCTAGATAGTTTCATGTCACTTGAAACAGACAAGAGTCATCTAAAAAGAGGGAAATTCAATTGAGAAACGGCTTTGATAGGTTCAGGCTTTAGGACTTTTTCTTAATTAGCGATTAATGTAGAGGTACAGTGCCCACTGTGTGTGGGGGGGGGGGTTGGCACCCGTGGTGGTCCTGGGCTCTGTAAGAAAGCAGGCTGGCTGACCCACGATAAGCAAGCCAGTAAGCAGTACTCCTCCACAGCCTTTGCACCAGTTCCTTCCTCTAGGTTCTTGCCCTATTTCAGGTCCTGTTCTGACTTCCTTGAAAGATGGACTAAAACATGAAAGTGTGAGCAAAATAAGCCCTTTCCTCCTCAACATTTTTTTTGGTTTTTTGTTTGTTTGTTTGTTTGCCTGCTTGTGTTTTTTTGTTTGTTTTCTTTTTATCATAGAAATAATAATCCTGACTAGGACATGCTGAATGTTATTAACAAATAAACTAAAATTAAGGAAAGAAAAGACTGTTGAGCCTAAAACAAGATCATACACATGATTAGAATGCATTTCTATATATTCCAGTCTGCTTGAAGTTTTTGGAGGGCCTAGTATTTATGATCACTCTACAGGTTAGTATCTTTATTTAGGTAAAATTTTCTTTTGTTAATAACCTCAATTCCTTTGTGTTAGAGCATTTACCTTATCTCTATACCCTAAATTACTTTTATATTTAGACTTCAGGACTTAGAGCACATTTGCGTTCTTAGGTGACTTCCATGAGTCTATTGTATCAATGACATCAAAGGAATGCTCAACAATATCCCTTCTTTCTCCTTTAACAAGTGTGCACTGTATTTTGAAAATGGTTAATTATTTTTGTTTAATATTCATCTTCACTTGCTTTCCCAACCACAAAAGAAATATTTAAGCAAGCATTTTAGACTCATGCTATCTAATATCCCAATGTTTCTCTGCTGTATAACCCTAACTGAGTTATTTACTACATCTTATTTTATCTAGGTATTTTGTATGAAAAATTAAAAGAATATTATTTTTTTACCTCATTGGGCACTTAATAAAGAATTCAGGTAGATAAACTGGGACAAATAGTAACTAAACACACAATAAAGGAGACTGATTTTTTTTTTCTTTTCTGAATACTCACTGTCTTTTTTGACTCTTTGGGGGATGTTATTATTATTATTACTGAAGATAGCTTTGGATGAACATGATTTTTTAATAAACAAAAATTTAAACAAATGTTATTATAAATAAATAAAAATCCCTACCATTCTATTTTACCAATAAACACTTAGGAGCCAGATGCTGAGGTGAAAACCTGCTAGCTCAGAAAGGCAGAGGAAGGAATCAGATTCCTTCTCAACACATCTCAATGGAAAAAGCCCAGAGACTCACTAAGTCAGATAACAGCCCAGGAGAAAAAGGCCAAAAAACTCAAGGCCAAGGGTTCTTAGCTCAAAGCTCAAAAAAGCTCAAAAAGCCAGAGAGCTAAAGCTCTAGAGGTAGAGAGCTAAAGCTCCTTCTATTCCTATACACTGTCTTGAATAACCCACAATTCAAAGTCCCTCCTACGCTTTAATTCCTGTCAGCTGCTTTCTTGCTCTGCCTCTTGACCTAGGGTTAACTTTATTAAATCTTGTGTACAGAAAGCTCTTGGGTTAAAGTTGTGTGCCAGGGATGGCTGAACCACACCAAAATCACCTGTTTACAATAAACAGAAGGTTCTTGGATTAAAGGTGTGTGATAGGGCTGGCTGAACCATATCATAATCATCTGTTTATAATACACAAAATATTATAATACATAAAAGTTAAAACAGGGTTTTACAGTTCACAATTTTGCAGTTCACAATGGTATCAAATATCCTGCAACAGAATATGATAATTAGCAATTGGCTAATGCACCAGCAGATAGATCTCCCCAGAAAAGCATGGTATTGTCAGTAAATTCCAGCCTTTCTGAGACATGAGCAAGTGAAAACATTTAAATAAAATTGACCTATCATCTTTAAGATTAGGTTTCTATTGAGCTAATGTAGATAAAATCTCATCGTCTTTCACTTGATTCATCTCCAGTAGAGTTTTAGATTATGAATCAAATTGGTGGGAAATAAGTAATTCTCTGTTGACAATATTTTACGAGTCCTTTTACCTCTGTAAAACTGAATACAGATCCTCCCTTTTGGGAGAGTAACCATTTTATTTTTCATGTTGTTTGTTATGGGCAATTTTGTTGAAGGTGATTCTTCTAGTTTTTATTATCTTCATTTATAATTATAGTATTGGACATAAATTTTAAATTGTTAAAAAAAACACAGTGTCAATATAATGGTTTCTAATCATTTCACGTTTGATGAGTATGTGACTTTTAAGTTAAAAAAAACAAGAAAATGTTTCTTAAACTTTATGTCTTGAAATTGTAGTAGTTTTAACATTCTTGATAAATACCTCTGTCCAAAGGCCCTAATTATGTTTAGTCTCTAAGAAACTGTGTTGAAGAAAATCTCATGCTTTATAAAGAATAATGACTTCATAGCCCTATTTTTATTAACATATCTTATTCACTAATTACAAAGTTTTTTTGCTAAAAACATTTTACAAATATCTATGCCTAAGCAGAAATCAAAGCACATATTTGGCATACTGAACATGTTTGCTAATTAAAGCAGTGTGGAAATAAATTAAAGTATTAAACAATTTAACCAAGTATTAAATACATCTTAGGAGAAAAGCTAAATATTGAGTAATTATTCTACCCTGTGAAACTAATAAAAGTTAAATACATAATATTTCGAAAATATAGTATCTGAACTTAGCCACTATTTATAAAACTATTTAGGGCAAACACTAAATTTTCTCATAGTGCTTCATTGAATTTCACAAATTCAGAAATGATTATCAATCCCTGCTCATGTACTCATATTTTCATCTCTATTAATCAGAGCTCTTAATATGTAGTAACACAATAGACAAAAGCACTTTGTAAATACTATCACATTTCGTTGGTATTACTAACAAAACAAATTTAGGAGATATATATCTTGAAAAATCAAGAGCCATGAAGAGACAACTTACATAGATTTTTGTTTTCAAAATATGTTGGTTAAACAAATGTACTTTTCACTTGTGATATATATATATATATATATATATATATATATATCATGCTAGTTTTTGTTTCCTCTTTATCACTTCTTTCAAAATTCTATATACGATGGTTTGATCATATTCATCTCTCCCAATTTCTCCAAGACCAATCAACCATCCATATCCACTGAAGTTTGTGTCTTCTAAAAACAAACAAACAAAAGAAAAAAAAAAAACAAGTTAAAGCCAAATATAGATGATACAGATTATACATTCTTGGATGTATAAGCTTCCACTGCAGCATGGTTAGTCTATCTGGGACAACACTTTTTTGAAAAAAAAAAAAAAAAAAAAAAAGACTCTTTCTCTCAATAGCTACCAGTTGTCAGTAGCTCATAGCTATTTGCCTTCAAAATACAAGAAAATAGCATTATTTAAAACTTCATGAGCAATTCATGATGAATATTCACAAATATATAGATAGAAAAAATAATTTCCTTCAAGTATACATAGCCTATATTCAAAACTAACTGTGTTTGAGGCTGTAGAGATGCATGAGGGAATAAGGGTATCACTCAGCTCAGAGGTGGCTGCTCACAAACATGTATCAGTTATTCTAGTTCCAGGGATCTGATGTTCTCTTCTGACTTTCTTCATTACCGAAGGGTATTAGGTATACACACACACACACACACACACACACACACACACAGAGGCATTAATTTAAATAATGTTTTTTACATGGTGGCCTTATAAACATTTTACATTTTTTTCAGGAATGTAGCATAATTTATACAAAAGAAATATCTATATTTTTGGCTTGTAAGATGACTCAGCAGGTAAAAGTGTGGTCAACACCATCACACACACCTAGTTACTTGAGTGTAATCCCTGAGTCCCTCAAGAAGGTGAAAGTAGAGAATTAAATACATAATGTTGTCCTCTGACCTCCACAACCAACCTGTGATATGTCTGACCCGTTTCACATAAACTCACTTCTAACACAGATGAACAAATATATATTTGAAGACATGCTGTTGGTTGTTTATTCACATTTGATGTGTAGATAAACAAGGTGCTGCATTATGAAGTTCTACATGTGGATGCCAGACGCAAATATGTTATTTTTTGTTTCACAGTGTATGTTGTACTGAGATTAAATAATCTCAGATAGTTTGAATATGTGTCTTCTTTAGTACTTTACTAAAAGTAAATAATGTCTGCTTTCTACTCTTCAAGAATGTCACTCAGGTTTATTTTAGATATACCGATGGGAGTTACGTGAGAAGTACTGAGAATGTCTACTGGAAAAGTGTATCCCAGAGCATTTTAGTTTTCTAACATTATGAAAAATGCCCTCTAAATTTTTAATCACATGTAAGTTGAGGATAAAATACTTTGGGCCTGAATTAGAAATAATGTAAAGATATTTTTCTTAAAAGAACCAGAGTTGACTTTGAAATATGCACAAAGAGAATTCATCTAATGTTTTTACTTGCTTTTAAAAAAAAGTCCGAAAGTATGTTTCATTATTTTATATTGCGATGTTCTGAAAAATACATCTTGAACTCTGAAAATACTTTTAGCCTGCTGTAAATATGCAGCTGGAGATTCCATAAGGCTCTTGGCAACATGGGGATTTTCTGTCTTAACAGCTCACCTTGCTCTATTCACGTTGCACTACCTGTGCCTTTTTTTTTTTTTCTGATGTATGTAAAACACTCCAGAAAGCTTTACTATTTATTTTCAATTTTTTATTTAATTTTTTGATTCTTTATTTCTAAGAATTTTTGCTTGTTTTTTGGTATTTTGTTACTGGATTTCTTTTTACTCTTTTTACATTTTAAGTAGAAATTAAAATCACACAACAATACTTCTTTTATAAGGAATAGTAAACTGTAAATGGACTTTTAAGAAAATGTTTATAACAAAAAAAAAGTTAAGAAAGGTTTCCACAGCAAACTTCAGTTTTAGAATCAGAATCCTCATTAGTTTTCTTTGCACCCAGGCAACAAGGACTTACATAGTCCCATCTATTAAGAAGATAACCCAGAGGGGATAGGCTAAGCACGCTGTGGGAAATTTTGAAGTTACGAAGAACCTCACTGTCATATAGGAGATGGTAAAGCTACAGGCAAATCCAAATGTGAAGAAAAAATGATTTTATTAACTGTTGAAAAGGCAGTCGACCCAACAGGACTGAAATGTATTTTCTACTAATTTTATAACACTAACCACTCTATAATCTCTTTGCAATATTTCTGATCGAAAAATTCTGATCAGTCACAACTATATCCAATTGTATACAACCAAAGCAGATCAGTCCCCAAGTGGGTTGCCTAGTAATGGGAACAGGGACCGTCTCTGACATGAACTCAGTGGCTGGCTCTTTATTCACCTCTCCCTGAAGGGGGAGCAGCCTTACAGGCCAGAGAGGAAAACAGTGCAGCCAGTCCTGATGAGACCTGATAGACTAGGTTCAGATGGAAGTGGAGGAAGACCTCCCCTATCAATGGACTTGGGGAAGAGCATGGGAGGAGATGAGGGAGGAAGAGTGGGATTGGAGGGGGTGAGAGAGGGGGCTTAAAGCTGGGATACAAAGTGAATAAACTGTAATTAATAAAAAAATAAATAATATTTTAAATGGCAAAAAATATTTGAACACTATATTGCTGTTAAATATAAGATCCCAGCTCCATCTTTAAGGCGCGGCATTACACAGCTCTCTACAGTTCCCCCTTTTTGTTTTAGATGCGTCAGGCAAGAGTAGAGGTCTGATCTCTGATATTAGAAATAAATTGGGACTTTGTACCAATGTTCATTTAGGTGTCATCCACCCAAAGAGCATCAGACCCGTCTGATACCTTTTTCTCAGAGGCGGGACCTGGGGCATCAACCGGCATGCAATCAGACATGCTCTTCTCTGGGTCAAAAGCAGCTGACCCTGAGTGCAGTGCTTAGCCTTGCATCCTGAGCATAACATTTTAGCTTTTTTATGGTAGCCAACCATGCTTGGGGATACTGTCCTGCTTCAATGGCTGTAAAGGCCTGAATGATCATGGCTGCATTACACTGCTGTGAGACTCTAATCTTGCATATACATCACAGGCAAACCAAGGAGACCAACACCAGAAGGCCTGCTAATGCTCCCATGCCCGCCCATTCCTTCAGATGATTCATGGCTGTAGCAATCCATGATGATACTCCTGTGGCTAGTCCTGTGTCCACTCTGGTAGAAGATGGAGCTGGTTTCCGCCTTCCACCTTCCCGATGGTGAGTGCTCTCTGTCACAAACAACTCCATATTTGGCTTGCTTCCATGTATGTGGACCTATCTGCATTGCCCACGAGGCATGCTGGGGTTGGCTACCCAGAGGCTATTTTAAGCTGTGGGCTGGCTTTCCCCAGGGTCAGAAGAGTGTTCAAGGTTCCTGAATAAACTGCATTGAGAAGAACAAAAGAAAAAAAATCAGAAAGAAGGAGAGGAGGACCTCCTCTATCAGTGGACTTGGGGAGAGGCATGCATGCAAAAAGGGGGGGAAGGTGGGACCGGGAGGGGAAGAGGGAGGGGCTTATGGGGGGATACAAAAGGAATAAAGTGTAATTAATAAAAGTTAAATAAAAATTTTAAAGAAAAAGATCCCAGAAAAATTATATTTTTACTTCAATTTGCAAGCTCTTGGCTTTTAAAAACTCACCTTTGGTATCTTTTTACATGAACTAACCTATCAAAAATTCATTGTAAATAGTATGCATAAGAAGGTATGAAAGAGAAAGGAGCATTTTTGAGCTCCTTAACTTGTTAAATACTTTTTGTGACCTGTGTAACTTATGTGATACATTAATCCATATGCATAATTGATATGTTTTATTTATCATATACAAAGACATAATGCTTAGAAGTACAATATAAGAGAGAAGACAGAAAAGGGATAATATTACATAAAAAATCGAGAAAGAGAAACAGTCATCTAATTTAACTGGATGAACAAAATTTAAATTGATATAAATAAGAACTCCTGTTGTGTTCCCAACATCACTCATGTTTCAGAATGAAATTTTTGAAAATCAATTATATAATACACGTAAAAATATAACAAGCTTCAGAATAAGTATCAGTATGTTGTTGGATGTTTTAATGGGAAGCTTCTGTGTTAACCGAGTTTTATGACTATCATGAACTTACTTTTTTAAAATTCTTATTGTTTTAATATTAGTTACAGTTTGTTAACTTTGTATCCCTACTGTATCCCCTCCCTCTTTCCCTCCCAATTCCACTCCCCCACCCTCATCTCCTCCCTACCCCTTTCCAAGTCCACTGATTGGGGAGGACCTCTTCCCCTTTCATCTGACCCTATTTTATCAGGTATATTCAGGACTGCTTCAAAGTCCTCCTCTGTGGCCTAGCAGGACTGCTCCTCCCTCGGGAGGGGGGTGAGGGGGAGGTCAAAGAGACCACCATTGAGTTCATGTCAGAAACAGTCCCTGTTCCCCTTATTAGGGTACCCACTTGGATACTGAGCTACCAAGGGCTACATCCGAACAGAGGTTCTAGGTTGCATCCATACATGGTCCTTGTTTGGAGAAACAGTCTCATAAAAAACCCCTGTGGCCAGATATATTTGGTCCTTGTGGAACTCCTGTCCTCTGCAGGTCATATTAACTCCCCCCCCCCTTTTTTTTTATTCTCTGCACGCTGCCGAAGATTGGGTTGTGAGTCTTTATTTATTTATTTTTTCTACTTTTTTCAATATGTATTCCCCTTGTGGTTCCCTCCCTCTTCCAATCCCTTCCTTCCTCCACTCTCTGCATGCATGTCCCTCCCCAAGTCTACTGATAAGGGAGGTCTTCTTTTCCTTCCTTCTGATCCTAGTCAATTAGGTCTCATTAGGAGTGGCTGCATTGTCTTCTTCTGTGGCCTGGTAATGCTGCTTCCCCCTCAGGGGGAGGTAATTAAAGAACAGGCCAATCAGTTCATGTCAGAGACAGTCCCTGTTCCTATCACAATGGAAGCCACTTGGATACTGAACTGCCATGGACTACATATGTGCAGGGGTCTTAGGTTATCACCATGCATAGTCCTTGGTTGGAGTATCAGTCTCAAGAAAGACCCTTGTGCTCAGATTTTTTGGTTTTGTTGCTCTCCTTGTGGAGTTCCTGTCCTTTCCAGGTCTTACTATTCCCCACTTCTTTCCTAAGATTCCCTACACTCTGCCCAAAGGTTGCCCATAAGTCTCAGCATCTGCATTGATAGTCTGCAGGGCAGAGCTTTTCAGAGGTCCTCTGTGTCAGGCTCCTGACTTGTTCCCTGTTTTCTCCTTCTTCTGATGTCTAGCCTCTTTGCCTTTCTGGATAGGGATTGAACATTGTAGCAAGAGTTACAATGATTAGTTTCTTGATTAGTTTCTTTAGGTGTACAGATTTTAGTATGTTTATCCTATATTATATGTCTATATGAATGAGTATATACCATGTCTGTCTTTCTGCTTCTTGGATAGCTCACTCAGGATGATCTTTTCCAGATCCCACCATTTACCTGCAAATTTCATGATTTCCTTGTTTTTTATTGCTGAGTAATATTCTATTGTATAGATATACCACAATTTGTGCATTCATTCCTCCACTGAGGGGCATTTGGGCTGTGTCCAGTCTTAATATCTGCTTTGATACACTGCTAGGTAGAGTCTTTCAGAGGCTCTCTGTGGTAGGCTCCTATCCTATTACTTGTTTACTCCTACATCCAATGTCCATCCCATTTGTCTTTCTAAGTGAGGATTGATCATCCTACCCTGGGTCCTCTTTCTTATTTATCTTCTTTAGGTGTATAAATTTCAGTATGTTAATCCTATCTTATAGGACTATATAAGTGATTATATACCATGTGTGTCTTTCTGCTTCTGGAATACTTCACTTAGGATGATCATTTCTAGGTCCCACCATTTGCTGCAAATTTCATGATTTCCTCATTTTTAATTGCTGAGTAATATTTTATTGTGTAAATCTACCACAATTTCTTTATCCATTCCTCAACTGAGGGACATTTGGGTTGTTTCCAGGTTCTGGCTATACCACTCCTAGGCATATATCCAGAAGATGCTCAAGTACACAACAAGGACATTTGCTCAACCATGTTTGTAGTAGCTTTATTTGTAATATTCATGAACTTTCTTGATGGATGGTGGTGCACACCTTTAACACCACCACTCAGAAGGCAGAGGGAGTCAGACTTCTGAGTTACAGGCCAAGCTGGTATACACAGTGAGTTCCAGAACAGCCAGGCCTATACAAAGAAACTTTGTCTCAAAAAAACAAAAATCAAGCAAGCAAGAAAGCAAACAAACAAACAAACTTTTCCTGCCTGCTAATAAACACAGTGTGGAGAGGGCCTGAAATAGTATATAAGACAAGGAACATGAGTGCCACCAAGAAATACGTAGTGAACAATTATTTTGTGTGCTCCTCCCTAGGGTAAGACCACAGTTATTACTTGCAGCTTTCCTTAGTTGCCTATACTTCTTTGTGTGGGGGTTAGGCCTCATGAGCTTTTCCCATTTAATTTGGCATGTCCATTGATGTTATTGTCCAGGTAAAGTTTGGGCAGTTATGAATATACATATTCATTCAACAATAGAAGAAGGAGACAAGAAATAAGTAAATGTCGGTAAAATGAAAGAAAAATAGGGAAATATACAGTGCTTTGAAAAAGACAATAAGATGCTGTTAATTACAGTGAGATTTCAAAATAAAGTGCATTCAGGAAACAGTCAAGTTCTTCTTATTCTTCTGTAAAGAAAAGATAAACCCACAAGACTCATGAAGTAGATGATGCTTGCAAGTCTCAGAAAATAAAACCTCACAAGGCTCAGGAAACTGCAAGATGAGTAAACCCTCCTCTCCCATTACCATTACATAAGCAATAGCAAGTGCTGATAATAGGAAGTTCTCCAACTTATTGAGTCACCGGCACTTGCCACAACAAATTCTGGGACTGCTGCTTTCGGGAGTTGTAATGCAAGCTATAGTGGAGTTTTGGTGATGTAGCTGTCATTAAGTCATGAATATACCACTCATCCACACTCCTTCCAGAACCCTAATAAACTCACTGGACCACTAAATTAGTCTTGGTTGGATCCTTTGGATGAACAGTAATTGATTCTTGGTCTAGTGTGAAGACACAGTGTTAATAGCTCCCTAGTAAAAAGTCACATATTACATGTGCTTTAATGCCAGTAAAATAAATGAAAATAGTGTTTTAAAAAAGGAAAATTTAAATCATTCTTCAACTTAGTCTTAAAATTTAGTTATGTGCATTTATATTTGATTAAAAACAAGTTAGAAAGAAAACACTGTTTTAGCTATAAGATTTTATATACTAGTTGTTTCAGTGAGATTATGAACTGATTCTATGCTATAGCACTAATGGTTCAGTGTAACCTTCACTAAAATGAAAGACTGAATGGATAAAGGTATTATTAACTAAGCTAATATTCAATAATATCTACCTTCAAATGAAATACATAACTTATATCTTATGTAAATCAGTATTTATAAGGTGGAATTTCAAAGTAATTGAAATTATAATGTTTATGATCAGTCTGCCTATTCTGTGGGCAATTATTGAGTCAAAAGCTTAGGTTGTTAATTTGTTTTCTATATTTTTCACTTAATTATGAACTTAGGTGTCAATTTTCAAAGTAATTTGTCACCTAATTTATTTTCATTAAACTCTGATTGAATATAGGAATACGGGCACTCATTGCCAGTGTCATGTAACATCTCAACTTGGATAAATTAGGAATTACAGATAAATGATACATTTACCTAATGGAGTATTACTCAGCTGAAAAAGAAACATTAAATTTTAATATAAGTGAATGGATCTAGCAAAAAATCATCCAGAATGTGGTAATCGAAACCCAAAAAGAACAATACAGTATTCATTTGCTGATGGGTGGATGTTAACATTTAAGTCTTTGATAAGCAGGTTAGTATTTGGATATCCACCAATGTTAAGTATAGGATAAGGGACTAGGGGTTGGACTGAAGAATCTTCAATGTAAGGAGAAATCAAATATATCATTATGGATAAGGGAGATGGAGGATGGAACAGGAGAATTAAACATAGAAAGAGAGAGAACAGGAGAGCATGGGAGGAAATATAGAGAGGAGAAACTAAAAGTGAGGACCATTTGCTGGATCATATTTAAATCTAATACAGAAGAAGCTTCTTAAAATGTACACATATATAAAAGAAATCTAAATACAATAACCAAATAATGGGAGAAAACACCCCAACTATACAACTATTACCACCAAATGAGACTTCTAGAGTTGGAAATGAGTTACATATAATTGAGTCATTTACCAATGGGGCCACTGAAAACTCTAAACAACCCAAGCTTATTGCCAAAGTTATGCCTTGCTGTCTAAAAACTGATAGTAAGGCCCTAATGCTAGACAACACCAACTTAATTGATACTTACCTACTGACCAATGTTCATGGTACTGGAAAGTACTTTACCAGAGAAGAAAGGTAAATACAACCAGCTATAAAACCTTTAACTTACAACGGTGACTTGTTTGCTTGATGCACTGGTGAAATAGTGACACGAAATAGTGGTTGTATCTAAGCACTATCTGATTGGATTTAAAGCCCACTCCAAAAGATAGAACCCATGCCCAACACTTCTAAGGTGGCTAAGAATATGAGACTAGATAGCCCTGGACCTAAAGGAAATAGAAATACTATTGTTTTGCTATAGGAACATAACAATAAAACGATTACTAATGATATTCTACTATAGTCATAGGTTAATGTCTTTCTTGGTCATCAGAGAAATATCCTCACTCAGTAGAGAGAACAAACACAGAGACTCACTAACAATGTTCACAGTGAGAGACCATGAAAACACTCAGCAAATTCTGTGGAAGAGAAGTCAGAGAAGATGGAATATTTTGTTTTTATGTTTTTTCTGTTTGGTTTCTTTTTTTTTGTTGTTGTTGTTTTGTTCTGAAACAACACCTTTTAGACACAATAAGCATGACACACATATAAATGCATAGAGAATGTGATAGCAAGTACAGAGCTTATCTGAACTTAACAAGGTCCCAGCACTAAGAGGAGTCCATACTCCTATCTTCAATTGATAACCACGAAAATGAAAAAAAAGAAAATGGTTTTATTTCAATGGAGTCTTTCATTGGGTATACAAACCAATCTAATTTTTTTTTCAATATTTCTGTCTCTTTTGAAAAATTTAAAGTTTATTTTATTTTAATTATTATTTTTTTTTACAATTTATTCACTTTGTGTGCTGGCTGTAGCAGCTTTCATATCCTCAGTCTCACCCAACCCTCCCTCTTCTCCCTCTGTGCCTTACCCTAGTCCACAGATAGGAGAGGACCTCCTCCCCTTCTATCTGACCCTACTTTCTAGATGTCACATATTCACCTTCTGACACAGAGGCACATCCAAATGTCCTAGTGAAAAGAACAGTTCAACTGCATTTATATGTAACAGCAGTGGAAACAGCTGGACTGTGCACATAGCACATGACAGCAGAACCTGACATACAGTTTACATCCATTCCTATACCATTTTACCAGGGCAGAAAATGGGGTATCTTGTTCATTTTTATATCAGTTTAATAAGCATGTTCAGATTCTGAAATGATATAAAGTGTGTGGTGTTCTTTTAATTAAAACATTCTCATTTATTTAATTTTCCATGTGACCATTTATTTCATTTTTAATTAACTTGGAAATGATTTTATTCAATGCTATAAAATGTAGTTCTTGTAAATCTCTCTCTTTCACTCTCTCAAGCATAACACAGACACAAAGAGAGAGAAATTTTATTTAATTCATTCATAAGTATTCTGTTAAAAACCATCCCTACAATCAGCAGTTAAATGTTTCACAAAACATTGAGAAATCAGAAAGTTGATCTTTACTTTTTCTCTGACTAATTTTCTTAAAGATTGTATCATTTTCTTAAAGATTGATATGCGTTCTAAGTAAACATAAATGACTATGACTTTTGTTTGCTTCTTTTTGAAACAGATTTGTGTATCTCAAATTGATCTTTGATTCACTAGATTATTGATATTGACAGCACACCTGCTAAGTATGGCTTCTGCAAATACAAACTGTATCTAAAACATACTTGAAAGCTATGAATTCACACACATGTATACACACACACACACGCACACACACACACACACACACACACCAGTACTGTGGTGGTTTGAGTGAGAATGGTCTCCAGGGGCACATATATTTGAATGACTGGTCCCCACTTGTGTAACTCTTTGGGAAGGGTTAGGCATTGTAGTCTTGTTGAAAAAATATGTCACTGTGGAGTGGAGTTTGCAATTTCCAGGCAGCTCTCTCTACCTTCTTCTTGCTGATAAGGATATAAACCCTTGGCTATAGCTCCAGTGCCATGCATGCCTACCTTCTGCCATGCTTCCCACCATTATTGGTCATAGACTCAGCCTCTGAAACTATAATCCCAATAAACTAATTCTTCTATAAGTTGCGTTATTAATGGTGTTAATCATAACAATAGAAAAATGACTAAGACACATATATACAGAAGCATAATCTTCCTGTAAGACCTTTTTTTTCAATGCAATTTCTGTTTTTGAAATATGGATAGTGTGTGTATGTGTGTGTGTGTGTGTGCACATGCACAAATGTGTGTGTGTGTGTGTGTGTAAGAGTGAGAGACTACCTGTTTCTCTCAGTAATTACAGATTTGTAAAGCAGATTAGAGAATGAGCATTTAATTATAGGTCCAGTTATTAATAAAATAAGCAGGAATACAGCCCAAATTTTTGATGTCGTTGAGACTAGATTTCCATGTACCTCTGGCTACCTAAGAACTCTTATACAGAACAGACTGGCATTAAACTCACAGAGGTTCACCTTCTTCTGCCTTCCTTGTTCTGGGAATAACATCATCTAACACCTTACTTGATTATAACTAACCTTTTAATGAGTATACTTTTCCCAAGTTGTTTACTTTTCTGGACATGAGCAGTGAGAGGAAGTGTCTCATCTAGGGATTATTTGAGGCACAATACACAGATTTCCATGTGTATCTATACATTACTTGATTAATGAAGAATATATCTGAGAATTATCTTTGTAGTTTATATTTCTTTGCATTCAATAACTCAGTGGCTGGCTCTTTGATCATCTCCCCCTGAGGGAGGAGCAGCCTTACAAGGCTACAGAGGAAGAAAATGCAACTAATCCTGAGAAGACCTGATAGCCTAGTGTCAAAGGGAAGGGAGGAGGACCTCGACAGTCAGTGGACTTGTGGAGGGGCTTGGGAGAAGATGAGGGAGAGAGGGCAGGATTGGGAAGGGATGAGGGAGGGGGCTACAGGTGGGATACAAAGTGAATAAACTGTAATAAATAAATAAATAAATAAATAAATAAATAAATAAATAAATATTATTTTGAAAGAGAATAATAATACTACATAAATATTAACATCTTGGTTCCATAATATTACAAACATTGTTACATTATTACAAACATTGTTTTATGGCTTAGTTTTGTTTCTCATTATTTTCATCTGTTTATACACACGACTCTACAATTGGATTCAATTAAGATCAATTCAATACAACATAAAAATCAGTTTCTTCCTCCCACAGTCTTTTCAATCTTAAACTCAATGATGTCTTTCTGGGCTGGGTCTTCTTACTGCTCTACACAGCCATCTGCAGTGTTGTGTTTGGTCCTCATCTTTACTTCCTTCTCAGCATGATAGCAACAAATCCATTGATATTATAATTACAGAATCAAGACGTAATAATTTCTGAAAAATATGAATTTTTATTTTGTGTGTGTGTTTATGTTGGTTGTTTTGAGACAGGATCTTATCTATCCACTTCTGGTCTGAAACTCCGTATGTAGCACAAGCTTGCCTTAAATTTGTTAATACATCTTTCTGCCGAGGGTTCCTAAGTGATAAAACAAGAAGTGCATGCCACCATGTTGGAATATTATTATTTTATTTAAAATTCTTATTCTTATTATTATTATTTATTTCAGTTTATTTACTTTACAAGGGTGTCCCTCCCTCTTCTCCTGCCAGAACCCCCTTCTTCTCCTTTCCACTTCCCCTCCTCCCTTTCACCCCAGAACAGGGAAGTCCCCTTCTCCCCTCCCATCAACTCTCCCCAGACACATCAGGACTGAGGATATTCCCATCCCCTGAGGCCAAGCAAAGCAGTGCTACCAGGAGGAAAAGATCCAAAAGCAGGCAATAGAGTCTACGTTAGAAACTGCACCCCTACCTCCCACTCACTAGGCACCACATATGAAGACCACAACTCCCTTTGGCCACATATGTGAAGGGGACCTAGGTCTAGGCCATACATGATTCTTATTTGATGTCTCATTCTCTGAAAGCCCCCATAGGATTGGGTTAGTTGTCTCCATTGGTCTTCTTGTGAGGTTCTTGCCCCCTCCAGTTCCTTCCATCATTCCCCCAACACTTCTACAGGATCCGCAGGGCTCTGTCCATGCTTGGCTGCAAGTTCCAGCATCTGTCTGGATCTGCTGCTAGCTGGAGCCTCCTAGATGACAGTCAAGTTAGGCTCCAGTCTACAAGCATAGCAGAGCGTCATGAATAGTGTCAGAGCCTGGCTCTCTCCCATGGGGTGGGTCTCAGGTTGTGAAAATTATTGGTTGGACATTTGCCCATCTTTGTTCCCTCTTTATCCCTGCTCTTCTTGTAGGTAGGGTAAGTTTTGGTTCACTGGTTTTGTTTGTAGTTTGTTGTTCCCCTTCTTCCACTACTCCTGCCTGGCTAGGAGATGGTCACTTCAGTCTTCCTCTCACCTAGTTAGCAGTTTCAGGTAGAGTCACACCCATACCCTCTTAGGAGCTTATCCTGTGGCAGGCCTCCAGCTTGACAAAGAGATGCCCTACCCCCTCAGTTTCCCTTCTTGTTCCCAGTCCTCTCACCTAGCACTCTAGTTCTCTCTATAACTGATCTTCACCTTTGTCTCCCTCCCCATTCCTTCTTCTGTCCAGTTCCCTCTGCTCATTCACTTCTGTTGTCTATTCTGTTTCTGCTTCTGAGGGCCTCCCTTAGGACCTCCTTGTTACTTAGCTTCTTTGGGTCTGCTGATTGTAGTATAAGGTTATTCTGTAAACAAAGTAAGCCACCACCCCAATACTCAACACTGCAGCTATCTCTTTTCATGTAATAATTGTCTATGTAAACCACTTGTCTACTTTCAACTCAATCATTTACAATGGGAATGATGACTTGCTGTTTTTAGGTTCTAACAGAATCTAAAAGAACATGCTTTCAAAACTTAGTACTCTGCTTATGTGAGCGGTGGAAAGTGTGGGTTATTGAGAAGTGTGGTCAGTCTACTAATGGTAGTACACTTGGGGTGCAAGCTAAATTCACTTCCAGAATTCACTTATTATTAACTACTTAATGGAATCCTAGTCTTTCCTCAACTTAATCAAAGTCTTTTACTTTTACCCCTAGAAACCACATGGTTTGTAACAATGCAAAAGCCACTAGAATAAACAGCCTCTGAGGTCTATGTTGGCTTTTAATCTAAGACAAATATAATAGAAAAAAGCAACGATAAGCAGATAGCTAAAGATAGAGAAGACATCAGGATACTTAAGTGAGAGTCCTGCAGTTGTAACAAGTGCCAGAAGTGTTGGGGTTAAGACAACTGAAACACATTCACACACAGCTCTGGAAGTCAGAAATCAAAAGTCAGTTTTGCTAAGTAGAAAGTAAATTAGCCTTGTCACGCTCTATCCAGACTCTGTCGAACCTTTGTGTGCTAATTAGTTGTTTTTCTTCCACAGAGTTACATGCAAGAACTGTAACTCAGATAATAGTAGGTGGTAAGGAAATGCTGCTTTGGTATGAGGTCTGGCACACTGAGAGTCTAATACGTAAGGCTGAGTTCCCTAGTTGCTCTGGATGAGATGGTGCTGACTTACTTCTGGGCATATTTCAATTTTGTAATTACTTTTTGGAATCTCTTCCCAGCAGATTCTCACTAGGAATGCCTGCATCTTTGTTTCTAGATTTAGCTTCTCCTGTTTTTCATCATTACATTTAGTGCAGGACATATAACTTCTGAAGGTTAATGTTTGCTCAATATATCATTAACTTTCATTTTAAAAGATTAGTGGAAACTCAACAATGAACAAAAATACAATCACTGTAAAATTACTTGTATTCTGTTCCTAGAGCAATTAGCATGTTTTTCCACTATATAAATATAGAATGAATGAGCCAAGGGGTGCATTTCTGCCATCTAACCATAATTCATGTAACTGTAGTTTTTATTTCCTCAGAATAGAGATGAGATAAGAGCAATAACCAAGCTTTACTAATTCATGGCTTGGGCTGAGCCCAGAACATTTCTATGTAACTATCCCTAGGCTTGGCATGGAAGCTTCTAACCTCTGTATAATCTAATCTTCTGGAGGCTGTAACTGAAGGATTTAGGTTCCAGCCTCTGTCTGCTAACCCAGGCATAGTTTTTTTCATCCTCCCAGACTTAATGCTGAATAAGCTCACCCTTTCTAGCTCTTTCTGATCTGGCTGCCTGATTCAACTCATCTGTTCTAGTACAAACTCCTCTCCAAGTTGACTGATTCAAAATGGCTTCTCTCCACTTCTTACCCTGCTTGGAAAAACAGCCTCTCATCTCTAGAAACTGAATGCATACCCCAAACAGTATGTAATTGAACTGCACTGAACTGTACTATACTTCTGAATTCTTTTTTTTTTTTTTATTGTTTGTGAACACATAATCCATGTTTATTACAACAGCTGCTTAGCCAAGAAACAGTAACTCTTGCGTTTCTGCTCACTCTAGATTTTAAACTTTTCATAACTTAATCTCATCTT